>PVJC01005216.1:0-60003 GCA_004026665.1 Murina feae | reverse complement strand
ACTCCCTCTCCCTCTCCCTCTCCCTCTTTTTCTCTCCCTCTCCCTCTCTCTTCACTTCCTGAGTGTCCCCATGCAATCTCATGATTTTAAATACTATCTTTTTTTGCTACCAACCCCAAAACATATGATCCAAACTTAGATTCTAAACTTAGATGTCTCCCTACTATTTCCAACTGCCTACTTAGTATATCTCCTGTGGATGCCTAATGTCTCAAACTAAATTCCTGACTCCCCCAGCTACCTGCCCCTCTCAGTTCTCTACATTTCAGCAAATAGCAACTCCATCTTTCCAGCTACTCATGCCAGAAACCCGGATGTTATACCTAAACACTTACACCCAGTTCATGGGCAAATGTATCTCAAGTTTGCCTTCCACTGCTACTGTCTTGTTCCAAAGCATCAATAGCCTCATCCCTGAGATTTCTGTTTCTGCGATTGACATCCCCCCCAGCCTATTCTAAACACCATGCCAGTGTGATCCTGTTAAATCATAAACCAGATCATATCACTCCTCTACTCAGAATCCTCCCATATCTCCCATCATGCAGAAAAAAAGCAAAGTCTTTATAATGATCCATGGAGGTGCCCCCACCTGACATTTTCCCACCACTTTCCCCAGCTTCCTCCACTCCGGGCACACCTCAGTATTTCGCAGTCTCATCTAGTACCTTTGAACTTTTTCTTCCCACTGTCTACGTGCTCCTTCCTGAATGTCATCATTTCTCATTCCCATTCCTCTTCCCTGTCTCTGCTCAAGTATTATTTTCTCAATAACCCCCCCCATCTCAGATCTTACTAGCATCTGCTCACCCCAGAGTCCCCACTCCATTGCTCATGTTTCTCTGTAGCACTCTCCACCCATTCACATCCTGCACAAGGTATTTGTGTACATCCGGGTCTCCTTCCCCCCAACAATGTAACCACCCTTCAGCAGAGGTTCTGGCGCCCAAGCTGTCCCTAGGTGCTCCTCACCTTCCACTCCCTCCCTTTAGGAAGGCTTCCCGTTTCCTCCAGGTGAGGCCGTCCGATGCTGTGGTGGAGGGTCACTAGCTCTGGGTCGAGGTGATGCCTTCCTGGCCTTCCAGGCTCACATCCTGACAGCTTCTGGGGAGTTTTGTGCAGCCAGTCCATACAGAACTGGGCCCAGACCTCAGGCCTGAAGCTGAGTCACCATGTTCTCAGCCTGCTACGCTGCTGTTACTCCATTTAGCATCGCTCACTGGGCCAAGACTGGCTGTTTTCTGCCAAGTTAAAAACCAACCAAATACTGCACTTGGTGATTTGGTTTGGGGTTCTTTTTGTTTCTGTTTTTTAGATTGTTTTTACATTAGACATTATATCTGAAACCTTAAATAATGCAAGTTCCCTGGATTACCACTTTTTTTTTTTTTTATAATTTCCTCAGTCATTAAAGCAAAACAAAAAACGCAGAGCTGTCACTAGGAGTCGGTAGATTGGGCATCTGTGAAGATTATGCACCAGAACTTTTTAGTAGCCCCTCCTCCTCCATCTCTCAGAGATGTTTTAGCTTATTCATCATTTTAATGAGTATGTTTAAGCCTAGATAGTGCCTATTGTTAAATGTATATACTTTAATTTATTCTTTTTATAAAGATCTAAATGTGCAGTAAACTCTAAGCAGAATGCACAGCAGGGGGAAAAATGCCTTTCCATGAATAATTAGAATGTATATACTCCCTAAAAAAAAGAATAAAAGTTTATGCCATTAGAAACCTGGCAAGAAAATGACAAGACAGAGGGGGAAATATTATGAAAACAACCCTTTTGCCAAGCAGTTTGTAAATTATACTGTTAAATTCAGAGATTTGGGTGGAGGGCAAGGAATAAGCTATCATTTGCAATGACATTCTGTCACTAAATCATCCTCTGTCCGAGGCTGACTGACAGCTCACAAACACATGTTTCCAAAGAAACAAAGTGGAGAGAAGGGCATCCTATGGAAGGAGAAGATGAAGTTACTCATTCCAGAGAGGGCTGGAGGGCAGGCAGAGAAAGACAGGAATGACACATACCTAGAGTGAACCTGGAATTAATGACACACACCTCAGGGCCATAGTTTATTTCATCCCAACTTGTGTCTGTATTCATGCTTCCCCAGAGTAGTGGTGAACCCAGACATGGGACTCAACCCCGTCATCCAGGCACATCGCAGTGATCTAGTGGCTGTGCCCTGTTGCAGGCAGAGGGTGGGTGGCTCACAGGCACCCTCCTTGCCTTTCTCAACTTGGCCTCCATTTTGTATGATTGCTACCCAAATCACATTGCAGCTGTGTCCGGCAGAGATAGGACATTTCATTTTCTTGACCTGCAATGTGAAATGAGTTAAAAGTAAGTGCTAAAGAATGATAATACCGAGGTTACGCTGGCTGCATAGCAATGTGCTTGCCTGCTTCCTATAGGGAATGAGTAGCTGCAGGGGCCATCTCTTTTCCTGACCCGAAGATGTGTAGAGTCATTCAGCAATTCTCACAGGTCACAGGCAGAAGGCTACAGGAACACACACTAGTTGCCTAGTTAACAGGAGCAAATGCATAACTATTATCAGGACAAACTCTTACTGAATGTTTACAATGTATGTGTTGTAGCCATGTATTTTTATATTCAGATTTTCTGAGCTAAATTAAGGTTTTCTTTAAAAAGAAAGTTCCTTTCCCAAGTGTTGTATTTACTGGCATAATTTGGTTACAAAAAAACGTAGTGAATCATCTATGTAGAAGAATGTATTTGGAGAACTTTCCATCTATAGCTAGGTTTGTAAGATGTGTGGAATGAGTCCCAGTATGCCAACATTTGGAAGAATAAAATTAATTTTACTTAATTATTTTAAAGTTAGGATTTTGTAATTGGATAGAAAAATCAAAATTGGTAACATCGAACCTTTTTCAGTTCTGTGTATGTGAAATATGTTATTTTTACCTGGGTTGCTTTTTAATTTTTCATTTATCCTTTTATAACATACACATTTTTTCATTGTCACCTGAAGGTATGTTTTTAGTGTATTTTAGAGAGAGAAGAAGGGAAAGAGAGAGGAGAAACGTTGATGCGAGAAAGAAGCATCATCTGTTGCCCCCCCATTTGCCCTGACCGGTGATTGAACCTGCAGCCTTTTGGTGTACAGGATGATGCTCCAGTCAACTGAGCCACATAGCCAGGGCAGTAACATGCACATTTTATCTTTAAATTTTTCCCAGCAACGTATTAATGTAATAATGTCCTCCAAATCTACCACTTGGTTGTATGTTCCAGTGGTATATTGGAGTGGTATAGATAAGATGTAATTACAATAAAAGGATAAATTGTTAATGGTTTCAAGGTTTAGCTAAACAACTAGTTTGAGAGAAATGCATTCAAACAAAATAACAGGACATCCTCCAGAAGTGGTCAGAAATAAAAATGACCTATTAAGAATTATCCAGAAGGATTTGTATTTAATAAGGTGTCGATTGTATAGCACAGCTTCTTGTACGATTTTCACTTTGATTGGAATGTACACATGGAGTGAAACTCAAATCACCATGGCCTCCGTGCACTGTATTTCTCCCTGACCTTGACTATCTTCTCCAGTCTCATGGCCACAGCTATGTTTAGGCTGCAGAATCATCTATAAAATCCTAATGTGAATGCCTTTTGAAAGAAACATTGTTAGTATGTTCCCAATGTAAACAGATGAAAAATTATAGCTTGACGCACCCTACTTCTCTGAGATGACTCGTGTTAGAATAAACCCATTCTAGAATGCACAAGACACAGCAAAGGTTAAGGTTTTCAAGAGCCAGTTGAAGCAGGAATGGAAAACCCAATGAGAGGATAGAAAGGAGTGGTACCAACATTCACTTTTAATTACATTTTTAACCAATGAAACAAAGAAAATTCTAAAGTGAGAAATTTGAACATATGATTTTCCTCCTTTCAGGATGATTAGTCAACCTAGGGAGGGTGATGTGATGGCTCAGATGCTGAGCACTATCACGTTCTGATTAAAAAGGTAGAAGCCCTTTAAAAAATGGATTCTGTTTAGTGAATTGAACATTACCTTCCTAATATTTTTCATCCTGAGCTCATTTAGCAGAGGAAATGGATATTTCATCTGATGTTGATGTGACATTCCATCACATTATACCATAAACAGGACAAACAGTGTTTTGGAAATGAGAAAGCAGGAGAGCTAAGACAGCCGACACTGTGAGGCTTTGGTTATCTCATTTCAACAGATATTAAATGTGGGTGCCAGTAGTGTGATCATCAGCTGCCTCCTACATTGTACAAATTGCTTAGAAGGAGTCTTTTGCCTACCAGATGTGACCTAGATTTAGATTTCCAAAGACAGAGGGGGAAAATCTCTATTGTGTTAAAAAAAAAAAAAAAAAAACAACAACAATTGCTGGTGAAATGCATGGTAAATGAGCTTATCTCACTTTTCCAGGTGTTTGGGTTAATATGTTATAGAATTACTGCTTCATTTATGAAAAATAATTGAATAAACTATTCCAGCAAATCAAATTTGGATAAAGGCTTAGGATAGCAATTGTGTTGTTAGCAAGTTAAAGAGCAGGGAGCCAATAGAGATAATAAAAATATTTTAAAAATTGTGTTTGAGAAGTTTCTTTTAAGGGTCAGTTATGAGTGTGCTATCCAGCTCATGTTATAATTTAGTAAAATATTGAAGAACAATGTGAACAATTATACTCCTTTCAGTGATTTTGAAAGCTGTTGAAAAAGTCAAAGCTTGTCTGTCTCCAGGCTCTGATAAGTCTTATTACTGTGTTACATGCAGGGAAAAAAAATTAATGTAACATTTCTATTCTCTCTGACTCACCCTCTTTTCTTTCTCATTTCCTTTCATCTTTAGGAGCTGCTACTCCAAAACCTGTCCCAGAACCTGAGGAACCAACAGACCATACAGTTAAAATTGCTGGAGTCATTGCTGGCATCTTGCTGTTTGTTATTATATTTCTTGGAGTTGTGTTGGTAATGAAGAAAAGGTGAGCTCCTCACTATTGCTAAAGATGTGGTGCTATTCCATTGTTGTCACATTGCTTCATGTGTATGAAATGGTCAGTTATTGAATTGGCTTTGATGACCAAGACACATCTGTGATTCTGATTGACATTTTTCATCAGGTAGCATTCAAGGTTATGGGACAATATTTAGAATAAATGGTTATTTTGTATGACTGTGCAAAGCTAATCATGCCAAGTTAACATAAAAATCATGTGTTTTCCCAAAAGTCAGTATGTAAAACTCTGCAGAATCTTTAAAGACATTTATTCACCAGGCAACATTTAGTACTTATTATTGACGTGCTAACGTATGTGATGTTCTCGGGGATACGAGAAAGAAGACTTCCTTCTCATTATAATGAAGGTAAGGATGACAGCGTGGAGCCCATGTTATGTGCAGGCACCATGCTTGCGGGTTAATCGGCACAACACCCCAGGAGAAAGACACTCTCAAAGAACAGCCTGGCAGAAACACAGAGCATGACGTGGTTAAGGACGAGGACTAGAGCACATGGCATGTTATGAGACTGCACTGTCTCGCCAAGGGGTGGTCTCAGGGAGGAGAAAACAGAGGCAGCCATAATAAGAAATCCTTACCTCTGATGCTTGAAAAATATACAGTGTCTTCTGTTTTGTGAAAATAAGCAAAAGCTCGTTTAATAATAATACAGTGTTCAACTTATACAAAAATTATCAACATCAAAATAGAGACGATAACGGAACTACGGAATAAATTTTTCCAAACAGGGAATACTCAGATCTTATTTCTTTATAGTTTTAAAATAATTACAGAGTAGGAGTAAGGTCATGGATGGTTGGGGGTGAGGATGGAGAGGTTGGGAAATGAGGTCTTGAAAGTCTTATCTGGTCACCTAAGGAGGCTGGAGGGGGCCCTAAAGTCAGCTGTTGGCCTTTAAGGAGGTAGCAGTTTGATATAATTTTTATCTTAGAAAGATCATGCTGATGTTAGGATTGAGCACAGTGTGGAGGGGAAAGAACTAGAGTCAGAAAGTCCAGTTGAATGAAGAGGGGGCAACTTTAGAAGAATTAAGAGAAGGTAAGTTTCTGTAGCCATCTGGAAGCAGAAGCTGAGGGAGATGGAACAGTGCAGAAAGGATTTACTTTACTGGCTTAGACAACTTAGTGGAGATATTAGTCGTGACCAAAATGTGAAATAGAGAAAATAGAACATATTTGGGGAGTGAAAATAGAGAGTTCATCTTTACACTTTTTAAAGCTTACTCTCCCTGTAAAGTCAAGTGGGCATACCCTCTAGGCCATTGGATATGCTGGTGTGAACTAGGATATCCAGTTGCCATAGTCAAAGTTATCGACATGTCCTGGAGTGGAAGCCATAGGTTTGGATGAGGTCACTCAAAGTTAAGTGTAGAGTGAGAAGAAGGAAGTCAAGGAAGAAGATAAAACCTTTGGTAACAGCAGAATTTAAGGGGTAAGAAAAAAAAAAAATAAAAAAATAAAAAAAAAAAAAAAAAAAAAAAAATATATATATATATATATATATATATATATATATATATATATATGCTTCTTTTTTTTACTTCTTCCTTATTGGATGTTCATTATTGTATCAGGCCTCAAGACAAAGTGTTGCTCTGTCCCAGCTGTTTTTATCACTAATGGGTCCCCATTACTTGAACTGTTCCTTTCCTCTTGTCATACATCTCTCCCTTTCTCTCTTTTTTCACCATCATTTTATTTCTCTTCTTATTTTTAATTTTTTTCCTTTTTATTTCACTTCTCTGTACCTCTTTTCTTTACAGTTGTTTTCTTACTTTTTGACTATTTATCTCTTCATTTCTTCCTCCATGTCTCTTTCTCTTTTTTCTCTTTTTTTTTTCTATTTTCCTTCTGTCTCACCTCTCATATTTTTTCTCCTGGGTGTACTTGACCTCGCTCCACCTTGATGTTTAAGCATATCATGGTCTGTGCTGTTGGGTGTGTTTTTTTAGCATGATTCTGTATAAATTCTAAGCAACACTAAGCCTTCCATGCCTGCATATTAAAATTAAACATTTTGGATAGATTTATTATCAATTGTGGAAATATGTGGAGTTTTGTGTCATCTGGCAAGCAGTTGCCCTTGTGACCTTAGCTAAATGTGAACTCACCCTCCCAGAGTCTATTTCTGCTGTGTCTCTCAGGTAGTCGTGGAAGTGATGTCATAAATTATCCACTTGAATATACTGCCTGTGGTAACATATGGCCTTGATGCAATTTTAGAGTAAAACCATTAACTCATATTAAATTTACATGATTATTTACTACACAGTCATCTTTAAAAGGGTTGTTTTCACAGCATGTGCTACTTTGTATGTGCTTTTCTCCAAATATAGAATATGTTCCTTGTAAGGCAATATACTGTGTCTATAAATACAAAACTTGTATGATTTAGACCTGAACAGTCATATGGTACAAACTGTCATATTTAACAGAAATTCTTAAATTTCCAATTGTTCAGGGTTTTGCCCACAAATGTTTTAGAAGTTTTGTTTTTAAACATAATAGTTAAAACATGATAATAGTCATGGATAAGTTGCTGGAGTGTTATTGATGGTTTGGTTACATGGTTTGGTTATCAGAAACACTGAATATATTTTTTATTGTGGAACACTTGACATCTAACATTTTATAGTTTCAGTAAAGCATACATTAGAAAATGATCACCACAATAATATATCTAGTGAATGTCTATTACCAATTACATAGTTACAAAAATATTTTTCTTATGATGAGGACTTTTAAGATGTACTCTTAACAATTTTCAATTATGCAATGCAGTATTATTACCTCAAGTCACCATGCTGTACATTATATCCCCATGACTTATCTACTTTATAGCTGGAAGTTTATACATTTTGACCTCCTTCCCTCGTTTCAGCCGTCCTCCCCCCTCCCCATCCCCAACCCCAAGAGGAACACTGAATCCAGACTTGGAATTCCTAGATCTGTATGTGAACTTTGTGATTCTGAACTTCTCTGGGCCTTAGTTTTCTCATTTGTAAATTGAGAGATTTGTACTATGTGATCTCTGAAGTCCCTTCCAATTTCAGAATGTCAGGTTTTCTATTATGTAGCAGCTTATGGTGACAGTACTATACATTTGCTATTCTAGAAGTACAGTGAGTGGCTCATTACTGTATTTCATTATTTAAACATACCCAGTATTTCTTTCAAAGGCTCTCTTTGCTCAGTCAATTCAAGTCTAGAAGTGTTAGTTGATGAGTGGTTTATCTTTTAGCCACAAGAAAAGGAGAGAGAGGAAAGGAAAAGAATTACCTCAGGTGTGGGATTAAGTACAGTATTGGTCATTTTGCTGGTTAGAGCCTAATGCTAATCCAGCTTCAACTTCCAGTCCTGGGAGAGCTCGTTAGCCTGTTTTTCCTCTACCCACAGTACTGAGTCAGCCAGCACAAATAGATGCCATTGGTTTTAAAGACAGACTGGACCCAAGAGAAAGTATGGGTGAAAAAATTCACTGAAGTCTCTTGAAATACAATTGGATATCTTTCTGCTGAAGAAAAGTCAGTAATTACTGTCTGTGTTTGTTAGCAGGCCAGGCCAGGTGAGCCTAAGATCTTGAGAAGAGGAACTGCAAATGTTATTATGAGGCATTTTCAACTATTAGCTTAACTAAGATTGTGCTACCTTCTGAAAGACTAATGTTCTTTAAAAAATAGTTGCTGGCCCAACCAGTGTGGCTCTGCGATTCAGCATGGACCTATGAACCAAGAGGTCGCCAGTGTGATTCCTGGTCAGGGCACATGCCCAGGCTGCAGGCTTGATACCCAGTAGGGGGTGTGTAGGAGGAAGCTAGTCAATGATGTTTCTCTCTTATCGATGTTTCTATCTCTCTTTTCCTCTCCCCTCTCTCTCTAAAAATTAACAAAAACATATTTTAAAAAATAGTTGCTGAAGGGAGACCTCTAGTAAACATGGAAAATCTGTTCAACTCATACTGATGAAATTCTTAGGCAGTGATCACTAAAAACAGAAGTGACCATGAGTTATATTTAGCTAGGATGTTTTATAAACCTTTCACAGATTAATGACTAATTTTTAATTTGTTTATAAATATGAATCCATTTGAGCCTTACCTGGACTAATTTGAAATATTGTCCTTAAAAACTGATACAAAGCCTTTACATTTATTACCTGTTTATTCCCTAAGAAAAGCATTTTTTAATTATATTTATTTTTCCCCAAAACATGCTTTCTTTTGAGGGTGTAGTATTTGATGCCACAAGTATTAAGAAAGGGCATGAGATGAATAAAAGTTTCATACATGACAATATACTCTCAAAATTAATTAAGTTGAGTAGGAGATATGTAGCTTTATGTTTATCATGTATTATTAAAATATCTATATTTTCAACAGTTTCCATAAACAATGATTTATCTCAATAACATGTTTAACAGAATTTAGCATACAAGCACCATCAATTTCATGCTGGTCAATTATATTTACTATTGTTTTAAAACTTCTATAGATCTTTTAAAAATTTGAGAATATTTATATTAATTAAAAATTGAGAACATTTATATTAATTACAGTAAAATTCCAGTCTTAGCTAATGTGATAAATAGAAATTACAGAAGTTGTGGCTCTATGGAAATAATCAAAGAGCTATTTATTCATGGTCAAAATAGCAAATGTTAGCTATTCAACCACATGAACGTTTGTTTTAGGTAAATATAATTATTTTAATTCTGAAGCACTGTACCTCTACCTTCTTTCCACAACACATTTTAACAGTTGGATATTTGTCATTAAATGCAAATGCTACATATCTCATTAAATATTTAGCACCCATTATATTATATTTAAACAGTACTGGTACTTCCAAGGGAAAAAAATCTCAATAAAAATAGGAATTATTTCTGAAGACATCATGAAACAAAAAAGGATAAAAGAGAAACTGATGAAAGCCCTATTTTCAAAGAGATGCCTGCGGCGAGTGGCTGGAGGCAAGCTGGCGCTAAATGCAGTTCTCCTGCTATACCTGTTCACCCCAGAGAGAAGAATTTCCGGTCCACTCTAACCAAGTGTGCATTGTTATGTGGAAAATATTTTAAGTCTGGAAGTTTTATTCAAAGAGCTGTTTCAAAGTCATATTTTCAAAAACTGCATTAAGGAAAGTAGACATTTCTTTGTGATTGTTACTTAGAATGCGTATACTTCCTATGCATCCATATAAATAATAGCCAGATGCCATGTGTTCTACTCCAGCACATGCGTTGGTATGCGTTGGTATGCATGAAACAGGAAATACGTACACACAGATGGCATCCTAATCTGTTGAGTAGCTCATGCCCTTCAGTTTTCTAGATGATTGAAACAACTTGTTGTACAGAGAGGTAAGTTCATCAAAATGACCTTTTTAAGGTCTCCTCTAACCTGGACTTAATTTAATTACCCAAATAGCTCCTACATTAGCCTCTATTTTGGACTCAAACAAAGGTTTAATTATATTCCATTAGGAGTTCTTTGGTAACTCTTTATAAGGAAGGTTTTATTTTAAAAGGAGCGTGGGGGAATATAGGCAGCAATGTTTTCATTTTACAGGAGGAAAATGTCAGAGAATGATAATGGAGCCACTTGGGCTTTAGAATCTTACAAACCTGGTTAGAATCCCAGCCTCTACTTGGTAGCAGTGCAAACCTAGATGAGAAATGTGATGATAATGTGTACTTCATAAGAGCAACATGAATATTAAATGAGATAACTCATGTGCACAGTTGGTGCTTGATAAATGATAGCTTAATGGTTATTATTGGAGGTTGGGAAGTTCAAGGTGACATAGGTAGTACACGCTGGATAAACCCAGGTGTGTCTGATTGTTAAGCACCTTGCTACACTAGTCACGCAATAAAACTCTGAGATGCCTCTTGCTCTGTAACACTCAGATACTCTGTAATCAGTGGTGGGAAACACCATATACTCATCAGCTTGTTTCAATTTACTTTGCTGTAAGCCTTCCAATACTTGAAACTTTGCCAACATGTTTTAATCTTCTTTTTGAGCTATCATTGGAGAATTAGCTAAATAACAGCTTTTTCCACTCCCTTCTTCACAAAAGTGTTTTTTTAAATACCTTCAAATATAGGTATTTAGTGTATTCTTTGAATCGTAACTTTACTTCTGATGGCTCACAGTAGTGAGACTATCGTTGTCTGGTTTAGTGAGTGGGAGAACTTGGTGAAGTTTCCTCATGAGCTGTCAATCAATGGAGCCTTTGCTCTTCCCCTTCTGCCTCAGAGACAAATGCTAGAGCCTTGGTGAGAGGAGCCCTGGTGGCAAATGCTTGCATGCACACCTTGGCTCTGTGGCTCACTAGTTGTGTGACCCTGGGCAAGATATAGTTTTGTGGCCCTCATTTTCCCCAGGTGTACTACAGGCATAATAATAGTATTTACCCCATAAGAGTGTTAGGAGAAGATAATTAGTTATTACCATTGAGTTGCTGGTCCCGATAAATACTAACTACATTATTATTAATATTATTAATAAACTATATTATTAATAAATATAATACATTAACATATGAGCTGTAGCTGACTCTAGTTTCAATGTGCATTACATGCATGCCTCAAAGTCCTGGTCTCCATGCAAGAAGGCGAACTGCTTCTTGGTCACGCTCACCCAGCAGAGGCTCCTGCTCAGGCCAGGGGACAGTTGGGACATGGGAAAAAATCCTCTGCAGAGGAGTAAAGCAAAGCCCCCTACCATGCATGGGGACTTCCCTCTAAGCCCAAATTTTTCTGAGAGGGCAGGGCCATGGCATTCAACTCACATACTTTGGGCATCAAAACCCATCAGGCCCCGGCCAGGTGGATCAGTTGGTTGGAGTGTTATCCAGTATGCCAGAAGGCTGTGGGCCAAATTCCTGGTCTGGACACATACCTAGGTTTCAGGTTCCATTCCAGTCGGGGGTGTACAGGAGGCAACCAATGTTTCTCTTATAGCAATGTCTCTCTCTCTCTCTCTCTCTCTCTCCCTCTCTCTCTAAATTAATAAACATAGCCTCTGGTAAAGATAAAAAATAGAAAATGAAAAGAAAGTATCAGACACAGACCCAGTAAGGGGTCAAGTGATCTGTCTCCTGGGGTCAGAAAAAAAGAGCAGCCTTGCTCTCTTCAGGGTGCTTACTAGTGTCATGCATGTATGCGGACTCCCTGCTCAGCCACTATCCCAACCCCAGGTCAGGATAAGCCTCTGGAGCCCCTGGCAGTGGATCCTTGGCCACGTGACCAGGCAGCAGCCCTGAACCTGCTGGACCATCACCAGCTATCTCAGGGCACCACTGTCCTACTGATTTCCATTTTCAATGCCCTCTAACCTTCCAGCACAGCTCGTATTTTAATCCAGTATCCTTTAGTGTAGCTGACTGAAATGTTCTTTCGGTGCATCTTACCTCTGAAGTTCAAGTCTAATAGTCTAAAGATGTTAAGGGAAGTTGCATATTTATCACTTAAATCAATGGTTCTTCACACTTGATGTCTGCAGACGGCATGTGTTGACATTCCCAGCTTAGTCCCACCAAGGCTGTCAATGTTCTCCAAAGGGTATATGTCTCTATTCTTGTCGACATGGCTTCAGTTTCTACAGGGCAGGGCAAAAGGAGGTTTATAGTTGTGAGTGCACAAAACTGAATTATTCTTGTGTTATTGTTTATCAATATTGTGTTTTCCACCTGAACAACTATAAACCTACTTTGGCACCACCTGTGGTTCGTAGAGTAGGAAAAACCCAGGGCCTGAAAACTAAGGATGTTTTACTTGGGATTATTGTCTAAACCTGTCATCTTACACAGTGAATTCAGGAATTCAAACTGACCAGTATCATTTCTTCAACTCTTACTACTTTTGTTTTGTACTAATGAGTAAAACAGTATTAAAAAATACTTTGAGGATATTGGGGAAAACTATATTTATATGGGCGAATTTCTAACCTGACTTCTTTGGGCAAGCTTCGTGATCCTTCTTCTACTAACATAAATCTAAATTTATTTTTAATAAGAATTGTATCTGGAATCCTTTAACTAGGTTCAGTTATAGATATTCACATAAAATTAATTGTTAACTAGAATAGACCGGAGCTACTGTGTTAATGGAGGAAGGATTGTTTTGTTTGTTTGTTTGTTTGTTTGTTTGTTTTGGTGGATCTCAGCAGCACAGGATGCAATCCTGTAGTAAATAATAAAATGACTCGAACAGGAAAGGCATGTTTTTGCCAGTATCCTCCAAAAGTAAGCTTCAAAGGGAATAAGGCTTCACTAGACCTACTGGATGCAGTTTTTGTTATTTTCACACGTGCTATTTCCTTATTGGCACTGCAGTGGTGGAACTAAAGTAAAGCTATTTTTATGGCAACTAGTAAAAAATGACTCATTTATTCAATTCAACATACTTTTATTTGTAAAAACAAAAAATTGGCAAAAATATAGTCCAGGTGATCCTGTCTAAGAATGGCCCATTTTATCCCTCCTGCACATGCATAGGCATGAACACACCTTCCTAAAGTTGATTGTTTCTGAGATGGCTTGAAGCAGCACCCTCCTGAAGAGCAGAATTCTAATTTAGACCCAGAAATTCGGTACTTTCCTTACTTGCCCCCTCATTTCAGAGCTCACAGCACATTCTCCTTGCATTCAGGCTCTTGAATTATTTGGGTGCCCCCGGTCTTTTTATTAAATTACAGCATGTTAAGGGCTGTGATGTGATCCTGTTTAATTATCTTTGACTCCCCGCTTCCCACATCTAGTACAGTACTTTTCCCATCGTAGATATGTAGTGTATTTAATAATTAAAGACAAAATATACTTCTTTAATACAAGTCCTTCAGTGCAACACTAGGCTTTGAATTGCTTTGGCTTTTTATTTACAGGGATGTAAATTGTATAATATCATAATATATTTCTGAAGTGCAGGCAGTCTGTGGACAGATTCCCTGTTTTAATTGAATGATTTTTTTTAAAGTTAGAATTTCTTAAGTTTTTAATTTGAGATATCAGAATAGTTTAAATGAATAGAGATATATTTAAATTCAGGTGCAGCTTAATTAAAATAAAAATATGCTCATAACTATCATTTAGTTAAATTATCATTTATTTTTAAAAACTCTTTGAGTCTTTTAGATACATAAAGTACTCTGTTGCACATTTTTCACAAGTAACATCAATTTAGATAAAAATTGTTATATTCAAAAAATGAATAAACAGCCTCAGGATGAATTTTTCTTCATGGTATGAGCATTGGTCCTAAATAAATTAAAATTCCCAATTTTTCAGGTCTTCCAAATCAATGGGTTTATAATGGAAATGTTCAGGCTGATGTCTAGCTATGCCAGGACTCTTGTAATTCACCCAGGTCTTCTCATTTCCAGGCCAGACTGCTAATACCTCTCCTCCTGCGTGCTTGCATGGAATTGTTCCTTTGAGTGTGTGTTTGATAAGAATTTATGATAAATAATGGTTCACTGTATATTTATTGGGAGCTAACACACTGTCCTTTATTTTTTTACCTGCTTTGTCTAAAGCCTGTGTGTTGTGGGTTTGAGTCAGCAGTCAGTTTTTTTGAAGAAATTGGCCATTCCTCCAAGAGAATGGTCAGCTTTAATGACTAATTCTTAGGCACTGTCTTACCCTTCACCAAAAGGAAGAGTGGAAAATCTCAGAAATACGTCACGATCCTAAAAATGAAGTGGTGACACAGCATTAACTGAAATTCTTAACTCAACGCTGTCATCTGGGAGTGGTATTGCCCACTTAGGGGACACTTGAAAATGTGTGAGGGTATCTTTCTGAGACTGGCTTCATTATAATTGTGTCTGCTGACTGTATAGTTTTGTTGCCCTGGTAGTCAAGATTTATCTTTTATAATTGGTTGAGCTAGGGTTAACTCAAAATTCTGATGCTAAGATTCATCTTAAGAGTCATTAGCCAGAACTACCTGTGGGGCCGTAGCCCAAAACTTCTCCCACAATTCTAAGATTGTGGGGTTTTTATAACCTGGAATTTTGAGTGCTGGCCTGAGTGGGTCCAGCCGAGTGAAGGGGAAGCCCTGGTGAAGACTCTGCCTTGAGAAGTTCGGTCAGGTATACTCCAGTGTTACCAATCTTCCTGTCCCCGTCCCCTGCCCACACAGAGAAGCAAGAAATCTTTATTAAAATTGTTTATCATTGGCAACTAATCGATTTTTAAATGTTGTGTTGGCCACATAAAATGAGGTATTTATTTACCAATTTGTGATTCCTAATTCTAGTGTAAGATAAACCAAGCAGGGGACATGTAAATGATGACATTTTAAAATCCTTTTATCATCTACCTGTTTCTGGTTATAAGTATTGTCTTATACCAGAAAAGGTGGAAGCTAAAGGATCTATAGGGAAATACATTGTCTGCTTATTCCCAGATGGCAGCAGATTGACAAATCTTACTCCTTCTCAGACCCTGCAGAAGCAAATCGACAGCCGCAGCGTCACAACCATCTCCAGGTTTCCTGGTTTTGTTTCCTGCTCTGCACTAAGCAGCAGGGAAACCGACTTGGTCAGCCAGGCACAATCCGTCGGCAAGAAAATAGACTTTTTTGCCCAAGGTTCCTCTCTGGCAGGTGCTCCTTGGTACATATGATGCCATCTGATAGTGAAATGGGCCTGCAGTGTACTTTGTGAATAGGCAATTCCCGCTTAGAAATACATGATAATCTAAGCGTCACTTATCCTGTTGGTGATGCTCCCAGGCGGTTTGTATTATGTCCCTCCAGTTTATAAGTAGGGCCCATCCCTGCTTTCTACACTAAGAATTACTACTGACTCCCGGATCTCTCTCTAATCCAAGTTGGGAATCTCTGGACACCAGAGGAGCCTCAGATAGTAACTAACTCAGATAGTAATAAGATTGCTTTCCTGATGGGAGTAACATTAAATGGTTAAAATTTTGTTTGCAGCAATCATATTTCCGGTCTTTTAAAATGGTTTCCCCACTGTAGGAGAGAGTACCAGGCTGCCCCGGCAATGTTCACCTTTGTGGATGGCCATGTTCCCAGAGATGACTTGCTGACGGATTGTGCCTGGCTGACCAAGTCAGAGCCCTGGGTGCTGCTGGTTTCTCTGCTGCTTAGTGCAGAGCAGGAAACAAAACCAGGAAACCTGGAGATGGTTGTGACACTGCAGCTGTCGATTTGCTTCTGCAGGGTTTGAGAAGGAGTAAGATTTATCAATCTGCTGTAATCTGAGAATAAGCAAACAATATATTTCCCTATAGATCCTTTAGCTTCCACACTAACACATGCATACACACACATACACACACACACTATCTATATGAGAATTCAAATTTAAACCATCTCCTGAAGTACCCCATTGTCCAATCCATGGCCTGGACATCGATGGCAGTTATGAAAATGTCCTGCTACTTTTGCTGCAGTGAATACCGGAGCCCTATGGGTACATCTAACACACCAGACACCACAGCCCTACCACCCTCTCCACAGCGGCATCTAGCACCTTCTTAGAAGCCCCCGGACACCTAGGAGCCACTGCCCAGCCTCACTGCAGCTCACTTCCCTTCAAGAGCAGTGTGATTTTCCGCTATCCTAATTGCTGGGCTGGCGCCTGGATTGAAATGACTCATATGTTTGGATCTGCAAACAGCTTCTAACTCTTGACACAGAACTTCTCCCTAAATTCTAAAACTGTGGGTGTTTTATAACCTGGAATTTTGAGTGCTGGCCTGATTCTCTAAACCTTGCCTACGTCCGGGTTAAGTCTAGCACAGTGAGTGTTCCCTCAGGTAGCTGCATGCTGTCAGTGTTGCGACCGTGAGGTCCAGGCTCTTCACCTCTTAATTAGTACATTGCCCCTCCACTGTCCAGAGCTGATACCAGGTTGTTAGTGATCACTTCCCAGGGAAGCCTGCCAAACACAGAGCCCAGGACAAAGCTCTAACAGGGGAACAGAACATAAATAAATGGTTCTTAAGCTGTGTGCCTTTTTATTTTTATGATTGACACTGACGGAAAGAATAACAAGGGCCACACCATTGAACCACAGTTATGAGTCATTAACTAAAATGATAATTCATTATGTGAACGGAGAAACCAACTCTGGGAAGAATGTGGTTGATTAATGAGCATCATTAGCAAGTTCACAGTTTCAAAGGTCAAAATTATCGATCTGATGATGTATGGTATAGTGCCACACACTTCACTGATGCTCAGGTCCTTTTTCTAACACAGAAAGTTAAAGGATATTACCAACAATTATTTTAATACTATGTGTTCTATGACTTATAAAACTTTGAATTCTCAAAATATCTTTTAATTACTATTCTGACCACTGAATTAGCATTAGTATTTATTTTTTTTTTAGTTTAAATTGAGGGTACTCAGCCATCATGTCTCTTTCAGATGTTGCACTGCTGATTTTAGTGAGAATAAGTGAAGAACTTACAACAATTAAACTGGAGCTCTGAACAAATTACAATCAAGCTAAGCTGAATTAAATGATATAGCCATATGGAAGATCCGTAAATTAAGAGAGAAACTAAGCAGAATTTAGAAAAACTAATTAAAGCAGGTTTTTGGTTTCTAAACTGTTGTTTATTTTGGTGTCTTAAGGGGCCTACTATAGAAGATTTTGTTAGCCAAGAAGTCTCCTACTTAGTTCATTTTTGTGATTTGGCAAACACAGTCTGTTAAACTTCTTTCTCTAGCAATATGCAATTCCTTTTTAGGTGTGCCTGAAATGAAAACCATACTAAACTAGGGCTCAGAAATGAAGCACTATTGGTTTCATTTGCAAAAGTGTCTTTCTAAGTATTTACACAAAGGCACTGAAAGCAGGGTCTTGAGAGAGATTTGTATACCAATGTACACAGCAATGTTACTCACAATAACCAAAAGGTGGGAGCTACCAAAACGCCTATTGATGGAGGAAAGGGTAAACAAAATGGGGTATATACATTCAATAGAAGATTACTGCCTTAAAAAAGAAATTCTGACACATACTACAACATGGATGAACCTTTTGCTATGGGAAATAAGCCATTCACAGAAGGACAAGTACAGTATATGAAGTACCTAGAATAGTCACATGCATAGATACAGAAAGAAGAATGGTGGACGCCAGAGGCTGGGGAATGGTGGAATGGGGAGTGAGCATTTAATGGAGCTGAATGGTGATGATGGTTGCACAGCAGTGTGGATGCACTGAATGCCACTGAACTTTACACCCAAAAATTGGGAAGTTAGTAAATTTCATTACGTACATTTTTCAGTTTTAAAAACTGTGCTAATGTGGGTGGACAGAATGTTTAGACAGGTTTCGAATCATTGTTGCTCCCCTCATCATTTTAGTCATTTGTCAGCTAGAGCATCAGCCCAGCCATGATAATTGTAGACTAGCCTTATAATGGAGTGCCTGCCTTTTGTACTGCTAGGCCTGAGCTGGCTCAGAGAGTTACTTTGTCCAGCTCACAGCAGGGCATACTCATGAGTTTGGGACGTGGTTGCCTGAGGCTAGGAGGTTCCACAGAAATACATCAAGCCTCATGTGCACCTTGCAGCCTGAAGTATCCCAGCATTGTCACTGACAATGACAGTGCGAAAATCAAACCTCCTCAGGAAAGCACCTCCTGACTTGTTACCATATACCCCCAAAGCGAAGCAGGATGGCCACCTACCTGGAATCAGTGAAGTATGCACTCATGTTACTTGTGAGGCGCTTATTTCAGTCATAAGTGAAGAAAACAATGGGTTCTGCTGCCATTATTTTCAGACACCAGTGAGAGGGATCCAGGAAGCGTGAGGCCCATGGCTTTCCCACCTGTCAAGTTTTTATTTTCTCTTCTAGTAACAGTGACTGTGGCACAGATTGTCTACAAACAGAATATGAATATGTCCAGCATTCCAGAAGCTCACAGTGCTTCAAGTGAAATCCATATAGCTCCCCACATGCAGGCCTCAGAGTGTGTGCAGGTTCAGTCTTGTGGGCTTCATTTAAAAAATAAAAATTAATTCAGTATATGCCCCCTAAAGCTTGCGGCTAGGGTTTCTCTCAGTTAAATAAAGCTTCAGCTAGTGGGTTCTGAATTACTCTCTGGGTTGCCTGTTTCTAAGTAGCTTTTCTGTACAGAATAGACTCGGTAGCTATGAGCCGACTAGAAACTCACAGAGGGCAGGAACTCAGTAAGCCATGGCCTAATCACCTTGGTCTGTCGAATTCCTCATCCAGATTAGAGAGCTATGTGTGGATCATTGAATAAATGAGTGAATAAACAGCCCGCCTTACCATACATGAGCTCCCTGTGCTCTCCCCCTCAGCTGCTAAAAGAGGATTGGCTGACCCTAGACTATTTGCTTCATGTCATTACTGAGGCAAGGAACAAGGCCTGTTCTTGCTTCCTTCTCTTCTTCTTGCAAAACCCCTTTGCCTGAACTGCGGCCTTGTCCTTGTAACTGGAGTCAACTTGTGGAGGAAGTGTCCCATGAAGGGAGGTCTGCTTCACCGCCTATATTGAGGCACTGTGTGTTTATATATTTAATGTATAGCAAGCTTCTTACAGAGCCTATCTTTCCTCCAAACAAGTTTATTAACCAGAAGGGAAGGTAATGACTCAAAAAAAAAACATAAAAGCAAGATTTACCTTGAATAATTTAAATGGCTGATAGGACATCCATGAATGAATGTGAACTGACTCTTCTAAACAGTCTTTCCATTTGTATTATAACAGTGATGACGATGATGATGATGATGATGATAGTGATAGCCTATATATAAGCATTTGCCTCATATTAGGCACTGCTGTAAGTCTTTTATGAGTATTATCACAGTTAGGCCTTGTAACAACTTTATGATATATGTACCAAGACGTTGTTTCTAGTTAAGGAAGCTAAGACATAGAAAAGTATCTTGTTTAAAGAAGCATACTGTATGTTCTGACCCTAAAATGTAGTGACAGGAGATTTGACTCTAGGTGGTGGGCACATGGTGCAATATACAGCTCTTGTAACATAGAGACCCACACCTGAAACATATAAGATCAAGTTGACCAGTGTCACCCAATAAATTTAATTTTTAAAAAGTTTCGAATTCAGTTGAATAAAAAATAATAAAGAAGCACAGTCAGTAAGTGATAGGACTGAGGTGAAGCCAGCTTACCTCCAGAGCTGCATTCTGAACCAATATGATCCTTTCATTGAAATGTAATAGAAATAGAAAAAGATGGACACAGTACCTAACCCACTGAGCTGGAAAGAAGCCAAGAGAAAATCCCATGACCTGTATTGTGACCAGCATTCCTGTAGATCTCACCTCATGCAGTGTATGAAACAAGAAAAGTGTGCCCCATGTGAAAGAGGAACCCTGCCAAGCCAGCCAGGCCGTCTGAAAACTGCCACAGGGCATCAGTTCTATGGCCTGGAGGGCAGGAGGCAGAGAGGACCTGGGTAACTCGGACTCCTCCAGAAGTCTTTGACAAATCAAGCATCTCAGGAGACCTGAAATAGGCGACAAACAGCCACCTTTATGCATAAGTAATTTTCAATCCCCATGGTAACACATTACAACATTGTAAAATTCCAAGTTACTTCAGCGGCCTCTCTCATCCAAAATGTAATGAATACTTGATTTCCATTCTCCTAACACCATACGGCTTTAGCCCCATGACGTGAACCCACCTTGTTGGTGCTGTGTGTACACTGCCTTATCCACTGGGCCAGGCCTGCTGCTTCTCAGCATCCCCCCGATCAGCCAGGCTCACCTCTGTGCCTCAGAAGTCCATAATTAATAACCTGTTTCCAACCCACAGAAAAGACTGGAACTTGAAACTCCAACTGTGTTCTCATTTCTTTCCCTCTTACTTGTTAGATTCAGAGAGGAGCGTGCGAGGCTGCCTGTCTTGGTGTGGTATAGCCCTGCTCTGGTTCCATCACTGCTGTGCCTCCATGGGACTAATGAGGAAGGGAGATTACTTGTGTTGGTAGGAGCATCTGTAGTTCAAAGGGAGGATGTCTAGGGTCTGGAGTGAAAAGATGCTATGCAATGTGAGGTTTGAACTTTAGCAAGTCAGATACAGGCTCTCAGCGGGGCTTGCAAACCCTACTTTCTGGAACACACAGGCTTGTGGTTATGATATGTGGAAAGTTTGGTAAGAGGAATGTGATACAGCAGCTCTTTTTTTTCTCTTGGTCTCTGCTAACATAGTGTGTCATCTGATCCCAATATATATATATTTGGCCCTCGCAGCCCCAGCTTCGTCCAGATGGTCATTCTGCTGTTTGGTCTAATCAGCATGTTAGCTCTTTATTATATAGGATTTTAGAAAGAAAAAGACAGACATCGATTTTGTCTCACCCATCCATGCATTCATTGGTTGCTTTTTGTATGTAGCCTGACTAGAGTTTAAACCTGAAACCCTGGTGTATTGGGATGACACTCTAACCAACTGAGCTACCTGGCCAGGGCCGGATGTTAACCTTTAACATGATTTATGCCTTGCCATTTTGGCTGGCATTAGGCCTCTGGACTGATTGTCATACCGGCTTTTTGCCCTGGCTTGCTTATTCCCAGCGTATGCATTTCCCATTCCTGTTGTCGTCTGCCATGCAGGAACTGGCCTCGGCTTCTCACCTCTGGGGAACACTGAGTGTTTCTGGCCCTCAGGTAAAAAATACTTACTGGCACCTGTATGCTTTTTTTCATCTATTTTATAGTATTTATCTTTAACCTTCGTCTAGAAGCTATTTTCTGAGAACTATTAACTATTTTCAAGTGTATTTGACAAATATTTTCATTTTTTATTACATCCAATCTCAATTTTATGCCAAACTATTTGGTTTTCACATCGAACCTGGCAGCCCAGACCACTTTATGGCTAAGGCTAAGTCATAGGAAACTATGGTAGGATCTTTATAACATGTTTCGTAATCCTTACAATATAAGTGTCATCATAAATATATTAAATTAAACTTAGCTAGAAATAATGCATAGACTACATTTAATGCCCACCGTACTCTTGTTTTAAATTTTTTCTTCTCTCAATAGCAAATTTGCTATATTTGGTAATTTACAGACTTGTTTTCTTTATTAAGTTAGTTCCATTCATTTTTCTTAAAACAACTGTTTTATAAAGTTCCCTTTACAAGTAGAATCAACTCTCAATTATTAGCAATAGAAAACAGGAAACATCCAGATAAAACAATAGGTAATCACAAATTGTTTATGTAGTGGGAAAATGCTGACCACTTACACCTCATTAAGTTTCATGGAACAGGATTTAACCAATGCAAGCAAATATAGCGGCACTGGAATTCTTCTCAGTAGGTCCTTACAGTTTTGTGCACAACCTCACATAGCACAGACACTGTCACCATAGACAGGTCATAAACAGGAACATTTGCTCCTGCTTAATTCAGATGCATTCTAACATACATGTAAGGTCTGCCTAGACTCAATGGGAGAAGTTAAATAAAATATATCGCATCCCTGTTTGACTTTTGAATTAAATGTCTTTATAAATATTATATCAAGCCCCTTAGAAATCATTTTCTTAAAGAAATATTGTGAGTATATAGAAGGAAAATGAAAACTAAATGTCACTGATGAATCACAGTGAGAAACAAGACAAGAGGCCTGTTTCTCCTACCATATATGTGTGTGTGTATACATATATACATATATATATATTATTGACTTCAGAGAGGAAGGAAGGAAGGGAGAGGAAAAGTTAGAGAGAAACATCAATGAAGAGAGAGAATCATTGATTGGCTGCCTCCTTCACACTCCCTACTGGGGATCGAGCCTGCAGCCCTAGCATGTCCCCTGATGGAAAGTGAACCTGGGACACTTTGGTCCACAGGCCAATGCTCTATCCACTGAGCCAAACTGGCCAGGGCTCTCCTATCATTTTTATCTTCATTATTTTCTTTTTCATTCCCCAAAAAAATTAATTTAGAAAGTCCTGTTGCAGGGTATGACAGATACATGTTAGCAATGGATGCCCTAAAAGTTATATCTCCAAAAATATCAAGTTGAATAAGGCAGATATCATTTGTCAATAAGAGAAAAACTTTTTGTGTAGTTTTTGGTAGGTGAAGGAAGGGTAAAAGTAATAGATTTATTTAAAATTACTTCCCCCACTACTGAGTGCATTCACTGAACACTTTATTTTTTATTTATTTTTTATTTCAGAGAGGAAGAGAGAGGGAGAGATAGAAACATCAATGATGGGAGAGAATGATTGACTAGCTGCCTCCTGCACACCCCCTATTGGGGATTGAAGCCACAACCCAGGCATGTGCCCTTGACCAGAATTGAACCCGGAACCCTTCAGTCCACAGGCTGATGTTCTATCCACTGAGCCAAACCAGCTAGGGCTACTGAACGCTTTATAAAGAATACTTCAATGCAACTATTTCTGTTAGCTTTGATTTATACATAAATCATTATAAACAATAGAGAAGAAGAAAATTAACTGTATAAGCTAGGATAAGCTTCCATATACATCATAATATTAGTAAGGATTTTACCCGAAGCAGGAATTTAATCTGGTACATGTGTGTTCATTTATTTAGTCTAGAGGAATTGCATGTTGATTGCTAATTATCTTTTTTGTTCTGCAAAGCATGAATATATCTATATAGGCTGAATGGATATTAATTCCTTGAAATGCTTTTTTTTTTCCATTGAATCCATTTCTTTTTCCTGCAAATACATATTCCTGAAACAACAGTCTAAGTAATTTGGAAAGATGATTTCGTATGCAAGTATTCAACCTTACACTCCTGTCACTTGGAATGCATTTAATGCACAAGATTGTTCGTACTAAATGATGCATAGAATTTCAAGAGCTGTAAGGAGCCTTGGAGTTCATCTAGTCCTAACCCCTCATTTTATAGATGAAAAAACAGAGGCCCAGATAAGTGAAATGCTTTGATGGGGGCAGTTGGAACCCGCAGCTGCAAATCCCAATTTGCGAATTTCTGCACAAATTGCTTTAATGTGACTTTTCAGGTGACGGCATTACTGAATGATGTCAGCGGTGCTAATTTCATGGCATGTCACTGACCATGCAAGGGCCACACAATTAATTTGAGAACGTCTATATTTTTCTAGTACAGCTAGGTGAGCTCCACTGAGCAAGAAGTCTTAATGTGTGACAATCCTCAGTTGCTTGGAAAAAAGTGCTCAGCCCAGAAAAGGCCCCAGTGTTGTGTGATTGATTGCTGTGCTAGCCACACAATTATAGTCAGTTACAGTCTTTGCTCCCTCCAACTACCAAGCAGTAAATTTGTAAAAGGGCTGAGCATTCATTGTTATTAAAGCTTCATCTTAATACTTTCTTTATGCAATAAACATTTAATATTAAGCGCAAGAAAAAAAAAGCAGCCGTGAAAATTATTTATAGGCAGTCTTTGGTCTATAGCTAGTTTATTCGGGGCCCTAAAAAGTAATATACAAATAAACCTGTTTATTATTACAAATAAAAGTTTAGACTTATGGCCTGGGGTAGGAGAAGAAACTCATTAAAGGAGCAAATTACAGGAATTTTACTGAAGAACTGATCACTAGACCAGTCTGGGCACTTTTTGTCTCCCCTGGCATTATTATTATAACTGGAGGGGAAGGCCTTTCCATCCCTCCTGATAGCCATCAGAGATGTCCAAGCTTCTTTCACTTTTAAAGTGACAACTATATTTGAAGGTTGTGTGGACCGACCACCGATTGTCCAGACGAGTCCAGAACGAAACTGCTCACCCACACTTCTGAGTCATATAACTTGCAGGAGCCCTACAGCCAAAATAAATTAGCTCTAAGTTTTCTGTTGAGCAAAGCCTTCCGCTAGGGCCGTCATGTGAATGCTCTTCAGCCATTTTGCTGAGGGTGATGACAGGCTACGGAAGTGACAGAACACACACACACACCATATTTTCAAGAAAAGATTCTATGTTAAATTCCTGGACAACTAAGGCAGAACACAAAAATAATTCATTCTATACCGAAAAAAACCATTTCCTGCTAAAAACTTTTTTTTTTAAGTGTCAGTGTTTACTGTCTGAGGGAGGTTTAGGAAGGTTCTGCTTCTTGCATCTAGAATGTGTAAAAAGTCTACAACTATCAGTGTCTCCACAGCAAATGGGCTGTGCTGCATGCTCCAACCACAGCCTGCTAGGTAATTTATGTTGCTTAGGGACTGTAGTTTTCTAACAGATTGAACTGTTAGTTTTCAGGAGGATTTAATGAAATATTGAACTAAATGCCACTGGTCTGCCATGGATGTGGGACTGTGAGAAATGAGGAAACGTTGCTTGGTAAACAGCTTGGGCCTTTTGCTGGTGAAACCAGTTGGGGCCTTAGTGAAAGAGAATCGCAGCCAAGAGAAAATGTGGCAGGTTATCTAATCTAATAAAAGAGTAATATGCCAATTAACTCTCATGCCATTATACCCACAAGCCACGCCCATCAACGAATCAGGAACAAATATGCAAATTAACTCAACTAAGATGGCATTGGCCACAGAGCTGAAGTTGCCCCGGGCAATGGAGGAAGCCAGGGCCCTGCCGGCCCTGAGCTCTACTCAAGGCTACAAAGTTTCAATTATAGAAGATAAACCCCAGATACCTGCTGGGCTGGGACCTGGGGTTACCAGGGGCAACCCAGGCTTTGAGGGGGAGGGGGGACCAAGGCAACAAAGTTTCAATTATACAAGTTAAATAAATCCCAGATACCAGCTTCCAGCCAGGCACCCCAGTATGGACCCAAACACTGAAGGGGCTGTGACCAGCCTGAAAATAGCCCTTAGCCTCTCACCCAGGCTGGCCAGGCACCCCAGTAGGGACCTGAACCCTGAAGGGACTATGGGAAGCCTGAAAACATCCCTCAGCCCCTCACCCAGGCTGGCCAGGCACGCCAGCAGGTTGACATCCCCCGAGGGGTCCCAGACTGCGAGAGGGCACAGGCCGGGCTGAGGGACCGCCCCCCCCCCCGACAAGTGCACAAATTTTTCTGCACCAGGTCCCTAGTGTTTAAATATATTTGCATCTATGTCCTGTGCACATTTAGAATAAGAAGTTGTGTCTGGCCTACGGTAATTTGGATTGTCAGCAAAAGTGTCTAACCCTGGAGATAGGTAATAGGGGCTGAGGTTTTCCTATGTCTTTGTTGTCTTGTATTAATTCTGTGAACATCCCTATAATTCCGTTGGACAGGCTTTTGCCATACTCCCAATTTCAACAATATTCAACATCAGGATTGAACCAGAATGTTTTGCAAAGAAAACAGTCTCTTCAGAATGAAATTCTTATATGTCATTTTGAGAACCCTGGCAATTAAACTCTTTCCCTAACATTTCAGAACTATTTATTATTATTATTATTATTATTATTATTATTATTATTATTACCAACATCAGGAAAAGAGGTTATTTCTAGGGGGGAAAAGTATTCAACTTATGAATTCAAAGTCTGACTTTTATCTGTAAGGAAGACAAGTACTGTTACCTATTTTCTCTTCTTTATATGCAATTACTTCAACTTCAAGCACTTTTTTGAGCAGTATTCTGTTTATTTTGCTTATGGTTTTAAAAGTTAGCATTTGAAAATGTGTCTCTAGTTGTCTTAGCCTGGAGATCCTCCTTGTTTCTGCATGACCTGCCCTATAGCAGTGCCTACAAGCACTGGCACACGCAACGGGAAGTGTCCTGGCACAGTTCCGTCAAACTCGCAAATGTACTGGCCCCGTGTAGCAAAAAATGTGACTTTAAAGATAGTCAAGTCCATAAGGATTTGTGTCCATGGGTACACTCTCTGTCCAAATAACTAAATGTCTGTCTGATGTAGCCTGCATTCGCTCTTAACAATGTAAAACTGAAAGTCATCAGTTTTCTCTAAATACTTTTGGGTAGAAGTGGACAACGTAGTTGGAAACCTTACTTATGCAATTGTGAGGTTTGGTCCTTGGTCAGTCCATAGTAGCTGATCCTAGTAAAGAGGTTGAAAGCTAAAGGAAATAAGATACCTGTTCTTATCAAGTTCTCTGTCAAAACCTTGGTGACTGCTCTATACATATTGATTTGTGCCTATTTCATGGGACAGTAGTTCCTTCTTGCAGTCCATTCAAGGGAATCCTAGGGAATTAAAAATGGTAAGATGATTCTGACAAAGATTAAGCTCATCCCGGTCTGGAAGAGCAGGCATTGGCCCCAGCAGGGATACTGAGACAGTCTGTGACCTTTGGCAAGTCCCAGGACCTCTCTGAGCTTGTCTGTTTGTTCATTTCAGGGACTGCCAGATAACACTTCAGGTTCTTTAGCACTGATGTGTGATTCTATATTACCAGCCTGACCTTTACAACAAAGAAATAAATTGGATAAACTAAAACTCAGATTGCTTCTGTGAGAACTCTTGTCCAATTATTCGATTTACTTATTTCTATAACAGTCACTCCAGTCTGTCAGATCTGCAGCCTAAAATGAATAGAGAAACTTGTTTCCTGTCATATTGATTCCGTGTGATGGCTACAAATAACATTTGAAATTTATTAATAGTATTCTCCCATACATAGCATCGTGCTCTCAGCTCTTCAATTTTAAGGACTAATTATTGTTCCAGCACAGCACTTCATTGGCTTAAAGGGGAAACATTAATTAATTTTAAAAAGAAAGAAAGGATTGACAACTATATTTTTCAGGCATTTTCCCTCATGTCGGATTTATATGATGGATGAAAGATGGCAAGTGGTGCAGGTAAATTTGGCTATTCCTATGTACCATTTCAAATTTGACCCTTTCTTACCTTATACACTAACCCACTCACACACAAGGTGTAGATCATCCCAGTCTTGTTTGATGGTCTTGCTGCTATTTCTAGCCAATTAGTAGCTAAGTTTTCAGTGCATGGGAAATTTAAGTGTTGTGCAGGTCAGAGCTGTTTCATGACACAGAACTGTGTTCCTCCGTGTTTAATCATGACTTTCTACCTCAGAATCACCTATAGTGATACTTTTGAGTCATATCCCAGGCATAGTGTTAGGGGCAAAATGTGTATAACGAGTTTTTTGGGTGATACAGTGATCCTTACTGACGTTCAGAACCACTGCCCTAGAAGATTGGGCCAGCTGCTGAAATTCCTGTGTATATAACTTGACAAGATCCTAATGGTGAGGAAGGTTCTCAACCACAGCATGTTGGCTTAATCACCACAAGAACCAGATGCTTAACCTCAGGATAACCCATTGGAACAGAGGGAAAAATTCAAGAGAAACACATGATTCTGCCTGTACTGTGTGACCATTCTGTAGCAAACACCTTTCGGTATGGCATTGTCTAATCCTGAATGGCTCCCAGGATGCACTCACCTGGTACTATAATTAATTGTACCAGAGTGTGATGGTAGATAAAACAAAGCTCTGTGTGGATGTGTGCACATGTATGTCGATATACACAGAAACATATGCTTTTTCCTTAATTTATGATGTATTTATTTCATCATTCTTAGTAAATGACTGTGCTCAGTTAAGGGGTAGGAGTGGCAGAGTGACATATTGATTCATTCAATAATTACAGAATGAATCTAGGCACTAAGTTAGTTGCCATGGGGACCACACATATTAGACTAGCCCAAGGATCTCAAGAACTTTATAGTCTAGTAGGAAACAGAAGCCAAGCATACAAAGATAATATTAAGTTGAAAATGATAAAAATACCAGAGAATTTAGGGGTAAAGGCCGTGCAAGTTCAGAGGGCAAACTTGCTTTCAGCTGGAGGAATCAGGAAAACTTCAGACATAAAAAATGTCACACAGATGAAATATATGTTTTTAGATAAAGTATTATTATCATTACTAGAGGGCTGGTGCATGAAAATTCATGCACTGGAAGGGGGGTCCCTCAGCCCGGCCTGCCCCCTCTGACAGTCCGGGAGTCCTAAGGGGCAGGAGGCAACGAGGCGATCAGGAGAAGGTGATGCCCCATCACAACTCTGTTGCTGCCACTGCCAGCAGTGCAAGCCTCAGCCAGCCCTGGTTACCTGAGCCTCAGGTGGCCCTGGGCAGCTGGGCAGCCACCATCCGAGGCTTACCTTTGCCTCAGGCTAGTCCCGGGTGGCTGGGGGGCTGAGAGGACTGGAAGACTCCAGAGGCAGGCACTTGCCGTAAGACTGCTGACCTGGCAGGGCTGAGGGGACTGGGCACCACCATCTTGTGGCTGTGGGCATGGCCACCTCTGAGGGTGGGAAGTCAATTAGCATATTCCCTCCTTATTGGCTGTGGATGCTACCATTTTTGAGGGCAGGGCAGTCAGCATATTCCCTCCTTATTGGCTGTGGGCGCCACCATCTTTGTAATGGCCCGAGGATCAATTAGCATATTTCTTCTTTATTAGATAGGATATTTATAAAATATTTCATAGCATTTGCTATAACAGAGTGCCTAGCTTACTCATTTCATGTCAGTATGTCCTGAGTGACAGAAACGGGTCAGGTCAGAAAAGACTGCTTTTCAACAACGGATATTGGTATGTGTACAAAGCAAGCAAAATAAGTGTGTTTTTGAAGTAATCTTAAAGATCAAAACAAAGACAGATGGGTTTGAGGTTTCACAACATAAAAATTGGCAACATTATATAGTTATTTTGATCAATTAAAGAAGTTATTAACCTAACGATAGAAGTACAGTACTAATGGAGTGTAGAGCAGTATTTACCTCAGGAATAGTAGAGCAGTAAGAAGGGGGGTGGGTAATACCTATAGAAAAAGTACACTTTTCTGTTTCTTATTAAAATAAAAATGAATTGCACCATGAGGAAGAATGAGTGTACTTTCTCCTTAGAAATATCTCCATCTTATGATTGCCTCTTATTGTTTGAGTCACAACTTGCACCGCTGCTTTCATTCAAAAGAAACCATTAAATTCACGCACTTCCTGGATGTGCCCAGTGTGTGAAAGCTTTAATTAAATCTACAAGTAGAGCTTTAAAAGAACAAGAATCAAATTAATTGCAACATGGGCCATGCATTTGTTTCTCTGACAGCCCCTGTGCTTTGGAGAAAAGGCAATCTGTGTGCCCTTATCTGAATTAGTAAACTCAATATCCCTTTCCATTAGCATGGCCAGTCGGTGCCATGTGTCTTCTCTCTGACACTGTTTACATGTTAATGCCCTCACAAATAGAGTCTGTTCCAAATGGCTTGCGCTAGGATTCCAAAACAGTAAATCCACGAGGTGGAATGAGCTGTCTTCTCTCTGCATCGCTGGCTTTTGTTGAGTTCTTCTCTAGATTGAACTTCATAATTAAACTACGGGGTAATTAAGCAAAATTCAGCACATGCAAATAGGGCAAAAGCACTTGCTGCTAATTATGGTTTCTATACCATATTCAAGAAAAATTCATCTATAATAACCTTTTTCAGCTTTCCAGTGACTTGCAGAAATCTAATGTAAGGCGGTGGTATTGGAATTTATAAATATTCACCCCATGAGGAAATTGGGGATAAAAGCTATATATTTGAAATTTTAGACCAAAAAAGAAAAAAAAGGCATTAAAATCCTATAAAAGCTTTCATGTATATTTCCTTTGTTTTTATTGTTGTTCTCTTTTCAGATGGTGCTGATTTTTCCTATGCCAATGTTATAGCATAATCACACTAGCAATCTATAAATATCCATTTTCCATACCAACTTGCAGCATTTGCAACTGGGAGTTTAATTAGACAGTATATAATTTTCTTGTTTTAAGATCTGCACCTATTAATACCTTAGGCCAAATGTTTAAAGCCAGTAAACTGGGACTGGTTATATATTCAGCTTCTGTGAAGGTAATAGCCCTGAACAAGGGTGGCCTGGCATTAGCATGCTGAGTCAAATAGGTATCTTTAAGGTAATTTTGTTGGTTGCACATAGTTTAGAATTTCAATTGCAAGGATTCCTACTTTGAAACATTACATGTTTTAGTGCGACGATTGTTTCACAGGCAGAGAATTACATTTTGTCACTGAAAAAAGAATGCAGATTTATTTGTGAGCTGTCTACCCATGTTACTCCAAGCTTTCTTATTTGTTTCTCATTTCTGTGATGCTCAAGATTACAGGGCAAGCATATGTTCTATTTATGACTAAAAAAAGGGAAAGTAGCATTTTTAACAGTTAAGGACTTTGCATGTTAATTAAGAGAAGCAATATTCACAAAGTATTAAAAATTAAAAGTTTAGTCCACCCAGGGTCAAATTGGGAAATTTAAAAATTTATGAGCTTATACCATTAATAATTTCCTAAGGGCTAATTCTTCCAGTATCTTGAGCGATTAATGAATTGCTTTTTGTATGGCAGTATAATAGAGAAAAAGAGTACAGTTAGACATAATCTAGAAGTTCTCTTTGGAAACCAGATAACAAGGGAGCCTGTGTAATCTCTATCCATTACAGTTTCTAAAAATAGGTCCAATAACCATCTATCTTCAAAGATTTCAAAGTGATGTGCCTGGAGGCAGGGAGTTGGAGCTGGTGACTTCTTAAGTCCTTTCCATTTTTGTAATTTTCCCATAATTATTCACACAAATACAGACAACATGGTTTTCTTTATTCCAGTTTTCATTGTGAGAAAAAAAATCTAGATTTCAGCACTCCCATTATAGAACATTGCTGTCAATTATTCAGCTTAACACCAAAGCACTATCTCTATTAATAAAGGGAACCAAAGTGCACATCATCACTAACAGGATAGTAATTTGTGAGGTCTTTTGAATGTCCAAATGACTATTGCATGAAGGGCTGAGAGAAAGGTCATCTGAAGATTAGTTCCAGATATATACAGTTGTTACTCAAGAAAGGTTTTGCTCTGATTAGCAAGACACCAACAGCCAGTCAGGGGGGAAAAAAGATCAAGGCCAGTAACCTTCTGAAAGGGAAGTCAACCTCAGTAATAAACAAAGGCTGCCACTGTCTATCAGTACTCCAAACCCAGGCAGAATTGACTAATGATCCCCTTCACTGGGGCTTGACAGTCCTGTTGACAGTTTCATTTCTAATTATTTGTGGATCAGAATGAACAGAAATATATCTGTTTCTTCTCCATCCTTTCTTTTTGCCCTTCCTTTATTTTTTCCCTCTTGTTTATGTGTGCATTCTTTTCTTAATTATATTTTGCTTCATTTTGCATTTTTTCTATCAACTCCATTTTTTCCTGCCTTTCTACTCAACTCAAATGCTGTTAGCCTTTGGAACCAACTAAGTGATTTTAAGTGTTTTGTTTTACTTTCTAAAAGTATGAGGCGCTTTTTCTTAGACTTATATTGTGTATACTTTCTCAGCCCACCATCCACCCAACACAATAGGTAGCTTCTGTAATAATTCTTTACAAAGTTTCCCATGCCTCTTCATTTATTTATATATTCACCCAACAAATTTTTGAGACCCCATCACATGCAGAGCCTGTTCTAGACATTGTGAATATAGAAATGAACAAAATAAACAAATTTTGACCTTCCTGGGGATTCAAAAATGACCTCAGAAATCTTACTCTGTGAGCGAAAATCCAGGAGGAAACATGAGTGCTGGAGTGCTTTTTGCCTCTGCCCTAGTGAATCCCATTCTTCCTTGATTGGCTAATGCTGAGTAAATGACCAGTTTACTAAAACTTGACTGTGGAAGATATGGCGGTTGCTGGAAGCAAAGGTGAATCAGAGCCTGTGCAGAGCTGGGAAGGAGCACAGGAATGGAGGGAAGCATGAGGAGCAGGCAGTGTCCTCTGGCAGAACTGCCGCCCCCCCAAATCCCCAGCTTCTTGCAAGTGGGCAGCAACCTCTGTGGACAGGGTCCTAGGAACAGTGTGGCCCAGAGCTTCACTGAAAGATGTGGGTCTCACATTGGAACACGTTTGTCCTTCCCTAGTGCATAAAAGCCTGGATGGGGCCCGTGAAAGGAAATGAGGCTGAACTTGGCAAAGTGAAGAAGGCAAATAACCTAATATGAGAAAGGTCATGGACTGTCTTGGGCAGCTGGACTTCTGCCCAAGTTAATGGTCTTTTCTGCTGCTGTGCAGAAAACTGTATTATGAAGTATCTCCATTGGTGCTTCTCATGACATTAGATTGAATCAGACAAACTGAGGGCCTCTCAGGGAATATGAACCTGTGTCAGGCTTTCCCCAGGTTAATAGTTCAGAACCCATTTTCCTTCTATCAGTGCTGGAAACTTGGCAAAGACAGTTCTCTGATGTTTGTCATCCTAAATGTACTTCAGCCTTTTAACTTCTAAAAAGGAAAAACTGGACTTCAATAGGAGCCTGTTCCTTTAATTATTTGGGTTGATTTTAGGACAAAGATCAGTAGCATTGGTTTGGGGGCCTTAACTATACAGGGTCTCTGGCTCCCCTTATGAGCTGCCTTTGTTGTTTTCAGTTCTTATGCCAATTTAATTATTTGAATGTGACAGGATTACATCATGAAAGGGAATTCCTCACTGTTCAGAGCGACTACAGCGTTTGGACAGGTTCAAGCCTGGGACTAATGAGAGGACAAAATACTCTGGTGGCAAAGCCACGTGCAAGTCCCAGCACAATTATAGCCAAAGGCTATAGCTGTAAACTTGACCTTATGGTCCAAACCTGTAGCCCCATGTGGCTGAGTGATATGGGCTGCGGGAGGTGCAGCAAGTAAACAAAGCTTGATCGGGTTCATGTAACTGAGTAGATTGGAAACCCAGGAGAATGTTTGTAAACATCTTGACCACACCCTTACTTTGCCTCACGGAACCTGACTATAAAATAAAGACTGGGCTTGCAGGCTGTGGCACTGTCTCTCCATCAGAGAGCAGCATCCCACCTGGACCCAGCTTTCTTCTCTTGTCTGTCTTTTCTAAATGCTTCACCACCCCCTCTCATGCTCACTGAACCTGCACACCTCACATCGTTCACTGTAGAGCAAAATTGAACAAGGGTGTTAATATATTTATACTTGGTAAATGTATTAACCAATCTCATTCATCTCCTTTATTTTAAAGAACTGGAACAATTATTACATTTTTTTGTTTGTTTGTTCTCCTTTATCAGAATTACTTGGGATCAAATTAACATAATAAAATAGCTAAATATCTGACAATAGTAGCCAATATGTAAATATGGGCTCATTTGTAAAATATTAATAATCAAATCAATGTAATTAAATTAACCAGCAATTACAGGCATAAAGTAAAACAATAAAACATCCCCCCAGGTTATCCCCTTACCTGCTGCATACACAGATCAATTCCCCAGAGAGGAAATCTGGTTCCTAAATATGAAAACTATAGTATACTATTTCATACTTGTCATAAATTGAGTTATTCCATACCTGTAGTGTATGACTTTTTATTTAGTTTAATATGTGTTAAGGCTTTTTCCCTAGGAAGCAGGATAGATTTATCTACATTTTTCTTTTAAATTAGCTCAGTGTTTTAACATTCCTTTATTCCTGGAAATGCAAGTGGTTTCCAGAGTCTTTTGCTTTCTTTTTGTTTTCACACCAACTGCCCTCAGATCTGCTTTCTGTGGACAACTCTGATGTCCATTTCCACAGCAGTGACATTTGACCCCTCTGCAAGAATATGGACCATAGTATATTATATGCTCTTTTAGAATTCCCTCAAAAATCATTTATTCATTTAATGTCTGTAGTGCCTTTATCAATAATAACTATAGTAGAGTGGTGGTGGTGGTGACAGTATTAGCAAGCATATATGACTATGAATCAGGCAGCATTCTAAGTCCTCTGTGCAATTAAATTCTTTTAATTCTCACAACAATTCTTTTTATCCATTCCATGGTTAGGTGCAAGAAGTTAAGTAACTTCCCAAAGTAACACACTTAGCAATTGCTGGTGCTAAGATTTGAACGGAGGCTAGAATGTCTGTTTAGCCTCCATATGACACTCAGTGGGCCAAGCATAGTGCTAGATGATATCAGTGAAAACCTATGGCAGCCTGGTGCCTGCATTCATGGGCTTTTCACAGGTGCTACTAAAATAATCACGAGGTGAATATGCAAATGCTCTGTGGCAGGTGAAAGGGAAGGTAGGGTGCAGGTGTTCTATCTACAAGCCTTTAATAGGGAGTGATGTAGCATGGTCCAAGGAGTCTTCCCTAGGGAAGAGAGTCTGGTGAGATCCACAGGTCAAAAGGAGTTAATGAGATGAAGTTGAAGGTAAAACATAAAGCAGGGGAAGCAACGGCTGCAGTGGGCCCTGTGGCAGAAGGGAACGTGGCCAGTGTGAGTGACTAGGAAAACGCTGGGAGAGGAAGGATTCTCAGGCGGGAGACAGAGCCTGACGGGCAAGGAGGCTGGAGACATGGCTGGAGCCAGACCACAGGATGCCTTCTAGGTCAGGGAAAGAGTGTAAATCTCCTTGGAAGAGACTACTGTGCTGTAAGAGCAGGATGTGATCAAATTTGTGTTTTCAAAGCTCTCTGTAGTGACAGTGTGGAGAGCTGATTGGAGTGAGGCCAGTGTGCCTTCCAGAGACCTGCAGGAGGGCAACTGCAAGAGAAAGCAAAAACCTAGATGAGTTGGCAGTAAGAAGACAGAAAAAGTGGACAGATTTATGTGGCGAGTGAACAGGACCTGGATATTGGAAGGTTAGAGTGAGGCAGAAGTCCAGGAGGCGAGGTAGCGCTCTCTGTTTACCAAGTTGACCAAAATGCAGTGTGGAACACCGGGTGTGGACTCAGGCGGCTGCCGTGGGTCCGCATGTGTTTCTCAGAGAGCCCGTTTCCCGTAGAAGCAGCTCTCCTGTGTGTATTGAACAGTACATCACGCTTTACTCCACTTACCTTTAGGAGATCTACTAGTATATACAGATGGCAATTTCAGATGCTTATATTTAACATCATACTTTTTCTATTTCTTTTCGTCCATTTTTAAAAGCATATAAGCTTTTCACTCCATGAGCTAAAAGTGTATTCCATTCCATAAACAGAAGAAACTCTGTCAGAGAGTGTAGGTTCTTAAATCCGGGAAAAAAATTAATTAAACTTGCTAACATTATTTCTCAGATATTGATGGAGTGGTGGAAAGAAAAGTAGAGTATCTCATTTTTAAAGGCTAAAACAAAACAAAGATAAGTCTAGAAGGCATGCAGTTCAGCATAAAACTAGCCATGGTTGTGCATAAAATTTGAACACTGTGTAGTGGGAGGAAGGCTCCTTCTGCGCTTCATACAAAGGGTGTGCACAGCTGTAACTAGTACAGTCCTTTATTGTAGCAGCAGCCAACCTTTCACTGCACACTATAACACTAAAACCACTCATCATTTTGAAGCAAAGTCTTTCGGAAGGATTCAAGTAAATAATTCTGTTCTCTAAGGAAGTGAGTACCGGACGCTAATAGGCAGTGTATTACCATAATGCTAAGGAAAATGTCCATCTGAAGGATCCTCAGATATCATGGTTTGCATATGTTGTTTACATTCAGCCCTTAGAAGACAATAACTGAGTAATGCTCTATCTGTTTACATTTGGAAAGCAACAGATAACTTAACAATGAAGATCTTTAAGTTGATTGTCTTTACCATAAAATTTCCTTAGTTTCTTAGTTCAGTTGACAAAATATAATTTTCTTAAAATGGGAAGGTACCCATCAAGGAGCACCGAAGTTTTAGGGTTTTAAAAAAAAAAAACAGATTCAGACTCCACCTCATACCTACGAAGAATCTCCAAGGATAAACTGCAATATGTTTACTTGAAAAATTTGTAACATGAAAAAAAAAATCACACTATTTCCAGCTAAAAGCCATTGGATTAATAAGACAAGAGTAGTGGCCACATTCAACCAATTTTTCAGAAAATGCCTTTCTGAAAATTGGTAGGTATGAATTCTTTTTGTTGTATTCATTCACAGATCTCAGAGTGGAAAGGTAAATGGAGACAGCATTCCCTGTTTTGGAGAGAGATCAGCTCAGGGTGGCTACTGATTTCTAAGCGGTCAAGGCAAGGACATACTGAGCCTGCTCTGCAGGACATCACTGTGGACAGTATCTGGTCAGCACTGTTCTCCTTGTAAAAGCTGAAGCATCCCTACTTCTAAGTAAGCTGGCTTTCTTATTGTATCCTTAGCCCAGAGTGAGATAATGACAAAGACATTTTTAATAACTATCTATTTGTCTGAGATGGGCATCCTTCAGGGTAGATATGTGAGGTCTTCACTTGTATCTTCCCAGCAACTTTTCAGTATATGGGACAACATTCCAACTTACTGAGCTACACAAGCCAGGGCAAATTTTTTTAAACTTTTAAAAATGAAAGTTAGGCCTAGCTGGTTTGGTTCAGTGGATAGAGCATCAGCATGCAAACTGAAAGGTTCTGGGTTTGATTCCGGTCAAGGGCACATGCCCAGGTTGCAGGCTCTATCCCCAGTCGGGGATGTACAGGAGGCAGCTCATCAATGATTTTCTTATCATTGATGTTTCTATCTATCTCTCTCCCTTCCTTTCTGAAATCAATAAAAATATATAAAAATAAAAGTTAAAATTAAAAAGAAATAAGGAGAAGGAATTTTTTTCTTTACAGAGTAACACAGTGAGTAAAGGTGTAAATGAGAGGATTATAAAAATCACCATTTTCCAAAATGCAATAAAATAATCAATTCAGATAAGAATTATCAATGTTTGTTTAAAGCCTGGGTAAGAGGTAGTCTGGAAGTCAGAATATTCACTCAATCTTAAATCATCACCCCACAGATTACCTTATTATGAAGGAAAACTGAGACTTTACAATGGAAGGATCTGGTGGTCAATGCCTTCCTCATCAAATTTAGCAAAGCCAATAGTGCACAAGTTAACATTTTGTGCCTGCTAATGCGCTCCAAATAGAAGGGCACAGAATCAGCTTATAGTAGTTGTGATAAAAAATATTTAACCCGGAACAATCAGAAATACCTACCTAGAATGTGAGACATTCTGCAATATAACTAGCCTGCGCTCTTCAAAAAGTCAATGTTATTTTATTCAGGTAGGTAGACTATTGTAGATTATAGGAGACTAAAAAGACATAACCATAAAAAGTGTTTGAACCTGTGTGCAAAATAAAACAAACAACAACAATAATTTGGGATATTGGGAATATTGAATGAATTCAGAGGACATAACAAACAACATTGGACCACTGGCGGCCCGTGAGGTCTAAAAGGTTGGCGACCGGTGTTGTAGAGTCATTATTTTTCTCAGTTGTGATAACAGTATTGTAGGAGATGCACACTGACGTGGCATTTGGGGATAGAAATAATATCTAAAACTCACTCTCAAATACTTATGGAGGGAAAACATGTCAGACATCTACTTTCCCCCAGAAATATTTGAGAGTGAATTTTAGATATTATTTCTTGAAAAAGCAAGCAAGAGAAAGCAAATGCTCATTAATTGCGGAGACTAGGTGAAAGGTATTTGAATGTGTACTGTACTGTCCTTTTGCCTTTACTGTAGACTTGAGAATGCTCAAAATGAAAAGTTGTGGGGAAGAAAGCTATCGAATAGGACAGTAACACAGCTGCATCTTCTCTTCCAGATGCTTATAAGTTGATTTCATGTTATTTTTACTCTCCCTTCCAGTTTTATACTCTCCAGTATAAAAGTTATATCAACAAAATGTGTATAACTCCCAAAGCTCTTTAAAAACTCTGATTAGATGACAGGATAAGGGTCTCCTTACCCCAGTGAGTTATGAGGCGTATGATGGCCCAGGGCTACAGTCCTGCAGCCTGTGACCAGATGCCTGCCCTAGAGCAACCCCTCGTGCAGTCTCGGGGTGCTCTTTTCATTAGGGCCCAACATGGGGCAAGCAAGAGGGCAGGGAGCAGAACCTCCGCTTTGATTAAGATGCAGAACACTGGGGAGGTCAGATATCAGGGCTGCACGCCAAAGTTTAGAGGGACAGCACTAAGCTGTCTCCATCCCAAGTTCAGGGACCATAAGGACAAGGCTTTTGGCCTGTGGCCCACACTCTGTATGTTGGCCTGTCTTACAAAAGAGCTGTGTTGTTGTTTTTTTAATCCTTTCAGACATAGCAGGTCTTAAATTTTGAATCATTATAGCTGCGTGCCATAGTAGGAAAAACATCAGGTCATATTGATTTGGCAAGAATGGTTTGTATTGACGCTGAATATTTTCTCTTAGTCATTCTCTGTGATGTCACATTCCTATAGAAATCCTCCTTATTATGAAAGGTCATTTATTAAACCAAACAGCAATATATATGTCCAGACATTTGTTTCTGTGTTTTAAAACCTAGTTGCACCCATGATAATTACATGGTCCATGTGATAGCCTGTGGTAATTCAGGGTGTAGGTTTTTTTAGCTCACAGAATTTGAGATGGTGCGAGAAGTGTGAGAAAATTGTCCAAAACAGAGAGATAACATGAAAAATAATAATTAAAACAACAAGGTTCTATCTGTCTCTAGAAAGTTCTATGGGAAGTTATGGGCCCTGTATGAGCAACAGCGAGCACACTGGACTCCAGAATGGAAACAACCAAGCCTTTTATGGCCCCATCTATGGTAACACTGGGTAGTCCTTCATTAGGCCTTACTATTGTGTGATTGCAGGATCTGAGAGATTTATGGCCTAGGCCTCTGGAAATGGTGCAAGCTGCAGTATCGAACATATCCTGTCTGTTCAAAGCAAAAGTAGAAATTCGCCTTTCAACTTTGTGCTGCTTTTGTATTTTTCTTGCTTTTGAAACAGTGTGTGTTCTGGACATCTCTGTTTGAGAATGCCACACACTTAGAGTGAAATAGTGTCAGTCAGCCGAGACGGTGGCTGTTTTCTCTGGCTCCTTAGATCTGAGCTGTCAGAGTTCTTCTTACTACTGGACATATCCGGCTTACAGAGCCTTCCTCTGGGAGTCCAGGATCTCCTGGGAAACTGCCTCTTCGGCACCTGAGAGCACAGCTGCCCAGAGCAGCACTGGCCTGTGAGCACATTCCATCTTGACCGACATCCCTGTGCGAAAACCTCTCAGAAGCTGCAGAAGTGTTCTTCACACGTGGACCAGGGTGCTGGGATGTTGCCAGGCTGGAAATGAGTCAAATTCTGAACTTAGAATTTCCCCATCTGCTTGTTCTGGGAAAGCCAAAGCAGGGGCCTTCCACATGGACTCCACGGGGCAGATTCTGATCTCTGGCTCACAAATTTGCTTTGTGGCTCAAACGCCCAAGAAACCAGCATGAGGTTATTAAGTGACTAGAGGCCTGATGTACGAAATTCATTCAAGAGTAGGTCTTCCTTCCCCTGGCTGCCGGTACTGGCTTCCCTCTGGCACCCAGGACTCGGCTGGCTTTCCTCCAGCTGCCCACAGGCACCTGGCACCTGGGCTTCCCTCCAGCCCCAGCTTCGTCTAGGACGTTGGGAAGGATGCCCGGAAAGACACCCAGAAGAATGCCTGGTCTAATTAGCATATTACCCTTTTATTATTATAGATGAGTGCTTTTCACAGCACTCAGCAGTTATTATAATCCCAGCACCACACCCGCTATCCATTTCAATGAGCAAAGGGATATAGAAAAGAAATGTGAAATCAGTCTGACATGTACAAGAAAAAATGTAAAGGGCCCATTTGAATCCTCACTTCAACTTGAGCAAGATTTTGTTACTAGTTAGTGTTCCTCTTCAGTGAAGCAGCTTAACCAGCTGGTGGCAGACGTTTAGGAAGGTCTTCAGGAGCTGGAATTACTGAGCCTCACTTCCATTACCTGTCTTCTAGGATTTGAGCCCAGATTGGGGTTGGATATAACAGGTGGTCAGGGAGCTTGATGGGATTACCTTGCATTGACATCTCTCAAGAACTCTGGGGTGTCTTTTCTACAGTGTGCAGGTAAGCCTGCCTTGGGTACCTTAGGTCAGTCCAGGTTTTTACCACAAATGTAATGAAAGCTATCAGCTGTCATCTCTGTTTTTCAGGTAAAAGTCTTGTACCTCTGCTCCCGGGTGCTATTACTGTAGGGATATGAGAGTAGGAGGCAGTGAGACAAGCAGGGTGGATTTCCTTGAAGAAGGTTCTATGTTGATACCAGGGGACATTGTGCTGATACAGGTTGTGCAGTCCTCTGAAACTGTCCCATGAGCAGGCAGCGTGTGCCTACGTTGTCCCTCTATCTAGAATCAGCACCCAGTAAGGGGGTTGACAAAGTTCTCATTGTACTTGGCTTTCACAAAATTTTTCACATTTGACAGCAACTATGCTAAGACCTAGAATACATCAAAAAGCAGTTTGGAGAAACCCTTGTCAGTTGGAGGGGCTCCAGCACTAATGTTTCCAAATCGTGTGCTGTGTTGCCATGGTCCCAGCACAGGTCCTGGCCTTCCCTGACTTGACTTGGGTTAGAAGCCACCATCCTTCTGAACCATGACGTCACTCAAATTCAGAATTGCATGAAGTGTGGGGTGGGATGGAAGTAGCCTGCATAGCTGTATCACACCTTAGGCAAATATCTGACCTGAGGTATGGAAAAAAGACAAGCTGGAGGGTCATTCGTCACTAAATTTTAATCATCTCTAAGTAGTTAACAGGGAGTATATTGTGTAGAAAGCCAAATATTCATTTCAAGCAATTTGAGATAAGGACAATATTTGGTTCTGGTTTGTTTTGAGAGACTATAATACTTTGTAAACACAGTAAGGCTCAAAACTATTTGTTGAGTATTTGAGTGAATATCAAGGCACTAGATAATGTTGCAGTCATGCTCTTCTTAATGAGTTTTAGGCCAATGTTCTATGTTAAAAGGCAAATCCTTCAAGGTTCTTATCATGTATTACTTTAGGGACTCAAGTTTCTGTTTACCCAGAGTATGTTTTCATGGAAAATATGCTGTGTAGCTAAGAAAGTGTCAATGGAGTATCAGTGATAATTGCTCAGTTGACTGTTACATATAGAGTGTAATGTGGTAATCAATACTTAAATTATTGAAAAGAGATGTATTTATAGTGAACAGATGGGGAAACTAAAAAATAAGTTAATTTTAGGTGGAATTTCATGAGTCGCTACTTTGGCTTTAGTTTCTGTTCACAGGAAAAAATTAAGAGAAGTAGAATTAAGAAGTTGCTTAGGAGTAAGCTTTTCTGTTTATTGAGAGTTGGGATTGTACATTCATAAATTTATAATCTGCATTATGTTCCAGCAATGTGTTAATGCTGAGTTCATAAGATTAATCAGGCCACATGCTGTCCTGTGGTTTCACTAATAGAGTTCTCAGATACATCAGCATTTTCTCTTTCACACCACACACAAAAAGTCTTACAGAGCAGTATGGAAGCTATCCTAATAGGCAAATGTTCGGACATAATTAAAGATGAAGTTCAGCTTTTCTGTTATGGTTGGTGAAAAAGATAATGTTCTTTGACTGTACAATAGGAAAATAGAGAAAGCCAAGGCATTTGGCTGTCAAACACATTCTCACTGAAACTTCACACAGGACTTCACCTCGAAGCTCATTCAGGAATCTCAGCTCCTACAGAATCACTAAGAAGCCTGGTAGAATGGGAGCATTCCAAGCCCAATGGGTAGAAACAGGTCATCCATTTTCCTATATGTACGCTCTGCTTCTGGAGTTTGTAGTAAAGGATATCTATTGGTAATCAGTTCCTTTGGCTAAAGTGAACTAAGAAAATAGGTGCATGCATTTCAGTAAAGTAAACTTTTGCCATTGATAGTTAGAAATTACATATAATTTTAAACTGAAGTTGTATCTTCTTAAAGATATTCCCCCAGATATATAATAAATCAGCTACAATAATTATTTCTTCAACAAGTATATTCTAAGCAACCAACTCCCAACTCTTACTGGGCACTCTACTAGTGCCGGTTCAGTAGTGGTGAGAGGAAAATTCTAAACATAAAATAGTCCAAAGAGTTACATCTGTTGTCCTAAATAGTGAAAGGAGTTCTTTCTATCTGGCCCTTGTGGCTTGAACTGCTTAGACAACCTGCTCATGGTCTCTATTAAACATAATCTGCCCAGTTAAATGGACTTAAATACTGACTTGCCATAAGAATGCTGAATTCTAGAATCAATTAAACAGGTAGATCATTAAGATGATGTATTTAACTGGGCTGGCTGGATTGACTTGTGCAAATCACCGATATTATTGAGCTGTGTAATGATGACAGCAAAAGAGGATCTGAGGCAGGTGCTCCAGAGCCGACCTAGAGGGAACAGGATTCTAGCTCTGCCCTGCTTCAGATGTGTGGCTGTTTCAAGGAAAAGATCAAATCAGGCCGGCTGCCATCCCAGCCACCTCATCTTCTCCCATGCCCACCTTCATTCTTTCTTGATTTTCTAATATATTAATAACAATTATTTCATTTTCTCAACCCTTTCATGGTAACACCTAGTGGTCCTCTTTCTATATAATAAAAGACTAATATGCAAATCAACCAAACAGCGGAACGACCAGTCGCTATGATGCGCACTAACCACAAGAGGGCAGGGGCTCAACACAGGAGCTGCTCCCTGGTGGTTAATACGCTCCCACAGGGGGAGTGACGCTCAGCCAGAAGCAGGGCTCACACCTGGAGAGCGCTGTGGTGGTGGCAGGAGCCTCTCCAGCCTCCATGGCAGTGCTAAGGAGAAGTGAGCTGAGCAGTAAGGAGAAGTGAGCAGGCAGGTGATAAGGAGCGAGGAGTCTCAGACTGAGAGAGGGCACAGGCCAAGCTGAGGGACCCCTCTCACCCAGTGCATGAATGTCAAGCACTGGGCCTTTTGTTTTAAAATATTATACAAACCTGTTCAACAATAAAAAGCTATTTTTAAATATATTTTATTTATTTCAGAGAGGGAAAGATAGAAACGTCAATGATGAGAGAGAATCATTGATCTGCTGCCTCCTGGACAGCAACTGGGCATGTGCCCAGCCATAATTGAACCAACCATGACCTCCTGGTTCATAGGTTGATGCTTAGCCACTGAGCAACACCAATCCTGTATAATAAAAGGGTAATATGCAAATTGGCCCTAACAGCAGAACCACTGGGAATGACTGGTCACTATGACACACACTGACCACCAGGGGGAAGATGCTCAATGCAGGAGCTGCCCCCTGGTGGTCAGTGCAGTCCCACAGGGGGAGCTCTGCTCAGCCACAAGCCAAGCTGATGGCTGCCAGTATAGCGGTGGTGGTGGGAGCCTCTCCTGCCTCCCCAGCAGCACTAAGGATGTCTGACTGCAGCTTAGGCCTGCTCCTTGCTGGCAAGTGGACATCCCCGGAGGGCTCCTGGGCTGCCAGAGGGTTTTCTGACTGCCAGCTTAGGCCCGATCGCCCAGGAAGCAGGCCTAAGCCAGCAAGTGGATATCCCCCGAGGGTTCCCAGACTGTGAGAGGGCACAGCCAGGCTGAGGGATCCTCCCAAGTGCACAAATTTTTGTGCACTGGGTCTCTAGTTGGGTTATAAATAGCTATATTTTACAGTGATTCTAGAAACAAGAGGTGCTTCTCTATGCTCTCTTATATTTATCATATTTTGTTTACTCTGTATTCTATTTGGCTCCAAAAAGGACTGGATAATATATATTTAGCCATTAAATACCTCTATTTTTTTAATCTACTTTTTGGCTCAGATTCAGAATTTGTCTATATAAAAAACAAACAAACAATAAACCCATTTGTATATATCTTGAATAATCCTGTCCTTTAAGAACTTATAGCTCTTTCATTTTTTCTCCTCTTAATTTGGGGAGAATGATAAGAAATCAGCAGACTTTTTGCCAAACTCCTTACATGGAGCATGCTGCTGGTAATTCATGTAACCATGTCTACATAGCAGTTCCTTGTCCCAAACCAGGCCATCCTCTTATTATGTTAAGTACTTTGCTCCTTAAGTTGGTCTCAGCTGTCCTTCTCTTCCTCCTTCTGCTAGTCAGTTACCTTCTCTTAATAAAATACAATTAAAATAGCACATAATTCCATTGCAAATATGAAATATATGTATTCATATACAGTTAATTAATCTGAATGAGCATCTGAGTGTAATCACCACTAGTTCAGACTATTCTTGGGAAATGCAGGACTGGACTTCTATATGATTCAATTATTTGGTACAGCTCTTACTATCACACCATTCTAGTTTTTGAAGGTAAGATGATATAGCTGATATTGTATATATTAATATTCATAGAATTCCTGTGCACTTTAAAATAATGAACTTAGAGAGCATGGTACAAACTACTAGGGAGTGAATTCTTCAATATATGTCATACTCATAAAACACAGGTTTCAGGAAGTTTGAATAAAACTACTGGCCTTAATTCTCCAAAAAGGTCAGTATCATGAAAGGAAAAAATTTAGAGGACTGTTCTAGATTAAAAAGACTAAAGAAACCTGACAAGTAAATGTAGTGTATGAGTCTTGATTGATTCTTTAGAACAGAAAGCAAAACTCTATGAAGGACATTATTGGGACACATTGGCAGATTTAAATATGTTATATGTATGTTAAATAATACTGTTGTATTACTGTTAGATTTCTTGAGTAAATGAGTAATATAATACTGTGATTATGTATAATTCCTTGTTCTTAGGTGATACATGTTAAATGATAAATTATCATAATGTCTTCAACCAACTTTCGAATGGTTTAGCAAAATAAACTATATATATATATGTGTATATATATATACATATATATATATATTTGTGTGTATAAGCATGCACATATGTATATGTCCATATTTACATGGAGAGAGAGAGAAATAATGTTACAGAGAACCAGAATAAATCAAGCAATGCTCGGAGAGTTTGGAGTCACACTTTATTCACTGCAGTGGGCTCAAAGAAAATAAATTCAAATTCTAAGCAAAGCTACAAGCAGAACTTCCCTTCTTATTAAAGAGCCAGCCCCATGTGTACTTGATGATTATCTTGCTGGTGGCCTTGAAAACAACACAATTCTATCCAATTAAAATATATACCTGGCATGGCATTGAGAGTATGGGCGTATCTAGTCTCTGGCCTACAAGGTCAGACAGCTAAGTTTATCTTCCTCATTAGTCAAGCAGGCTAAAGCAGGCTAGAAAGCAAAGTTATTTTTTTTTTAATTTTTAGAATAAGAGGCTGTCTAAAAAATAGCAGAGAATTCCAAACAATAGTTTCACAAAATAGGGGTTAGCCTTCTCAATATAAGTTGCAAAGTTTTGTTCTTGCCATTCCTTATTTCTTCTAAGTGAGTAAAAGATAGGTTTCTCAATTAAGTTTTCTGAAGCACACTGAAGAATGTGTGGGCAGTGGAAGAGGCCAAAACTCCTAAGAACTTTTCTGTCCGGGTGTGGGGTGGAAAATACATGCTAATGGTGTTTTCTGTGGAGCCATTTGTTCCAAATGTGTAGAATTGAACCAAACCACATGCTAACTGCACAAGATTTTCTCGGTCATTTCTTGAAAGAATGAATCCAAGAAATTTAAATCACTTGATGCCAAATGATCTCAAAAGTATTGCTAACTTTTGCATGTCATTTGCTTGCAAAAGGAATGGGACAAGGGAGGGTAAATTGCATTTATTATTGTACACTTTTTATTCTTGCTCTTTCAACAATAACAACACCCCTCCACCACCACCAGCTCCAAATGTGATGCCTTTTTATTGAGGATGTATTTGACCCTCTCCTTTAGACATGTGTGGGGATGTGAACTGAGTATTGGCATTTTGAAATAAAAAAGCCTTGATTTTTTTTTTAAATCCCTCAAGTAGTTAGTGAAATACTCCAGTAAGGCTGTTTTTTATTGATATATAAATAGAAGGAAGATTAGTTTTGAAAGTACAATGCCATTGTAGAAAATACAAAAAGGAAAAGGAAAAAAATAAAACCTATGCCTTGATGGCAGGTGCAGCTTTGGGGAGGAAATGGGGAAAATGGCATAGCCTCATAGCTGCTCGTGGCTGGACAGCACTAATGCACCAGCGTGGAAGCAGTGTGAGTGGAGAGCCATTTTGCCTGCACTTTGCTTCACTTAAGAGTTGTCCAAGCTGCATTTGGACTTGATACAGAGAATGACTGGACTGAGAACCCCTCTTCATAAGTGTCCTTATATGGTAACTAACAATAGCAAAACAAAAAAAAAATCAAAACCAAATATTTCCCATAATAAAAGTAAAAAATTTTTTTGAGAAAAAAATTTCTCTCATATCTATCAGATTTATGGCTCTTCTGATCAGAGTATGGAAAAAGTTTGAGTTATCCACATGTATCATCTTCTATTTGTTTCCTAAGCATTTGCAAGCACAACATGATATTTTACTGTATAGCCAAAGGCTATAGTTGTAAGCTTGAACCTATGGTCCGAGTATGGGCTGCAGGAAGAGCAGCAAGTAAACAAAGCTTGATCAAGTGCGTGTAACTGAGTAGATTCAAAACTCACTAGAATGTTGTAAACATCTTGACCACGCCCTTACTTGGCTTTGAGGAATCCAGCTATAAAATAAAGATTTGGCTTAGAGGCCTCTCTCTGTCGGAGAGGGCAGCGTCCCACCCAGACCCAGCTTTCTTCTCCTGTCTGTCTTTTCTTAATCCTGTCTTTTCTTAACCCCCTCTCGGGCTCACCGAACCTGGCCGTGCTGGCACGGCACACATATCTATTAGCCAAAGTACTTTACAGCCAAATTATTTCATTTTATCTAACTTGCTTGACAATTAGACAACCATTCTAGCCTTGGAAACTAAATATGTCCATCATAAAAGTAAGAATGTGATCTAAAGTTCAAATGTGAAATATTAAATCATTTAGGTAGTAGAAAGCTTTAAGAACTATGCATTTAATATGCAAAGAAACCATCATTTCTCACAGCTATAATTTCTGATCCAACTTATAAAAGGAAAATATAGGAGGGAGGGCAAAAGTAAGTTTACAGATGTTCACATAGAAAATAATGCAATAATTAATGAATAATAATACAAGAAGAAACTGTTTTTGTGCACTCACAACTGTAAACCTACCTTTGCCTCACTCTACATCAAGTTCGATCACTTATACTAAAAAAAAAAAAAATCTATTGGCTGCCTGTGGGTTCTTCAAACAAACAGCCCTATTATTCCTACATGCATGTATGGCCTTAACATTAGGATTATATGATATCACTTTTAGAAGTGTTTTTCAAATATCCATATGGTTTCCATTGCTAAGAATAAACCACACCACGTTCTTTGGATGTGCTTCATTTTATGTTTACTTTGTCATGTACTTTATAACTTTAAATATTTTGACATTTTTAGAATACAGAAATATGCTGTATTGCTGTGATTCTTACATAGTTATGTTTGGAACATGTTATGCTTGAATTATAAAAATAATTTGACACATCCACTATGTTCAGTGGATATCATGTCTGCCAAAAATATTTCCATTTGCACACTGTTAGCTTTCTTACATAATTACTTACTTGTTCATCTCAGGACATAATGTCAGCTTGTAGTACGTAACAAAATAATCTCATCTAGGTGCATAATGAATTTCTATTATCTAAGAGTTGTTTGTATTTCGTGACATTTTTCTTCTCTGGGAAACTATGTTTCAGGGAAAGGAAAATTGCAAAGATTTTTTAAATCCGTATTAACTTTTTTGGCATTACAGTATGTTTGATTAAGATCACACTATTACTTTGTGGCAATATGCTAGGCTAGAAAGTGTGAGAAATACTTTCTTACTTCCTGGATCTCATAAGACCATATACATATTGAAAGATAATTAAGACAGGAGGAGCCCTGACCGGTTTGGCTCAGTGGATAGAGCGTACGCCTGTGGACTGAAAGGTCCCTGGTTCGATTCTGGTGAAGGGCATGTACTTTGGTTGCGGGCACATCCCCAGTGAGAGGTGTGCAGGAGGCAGCTGATCGATGTTTCTAACTCACTATCCCTCTCCCTTCCTCTCTGTAAAAAATCAATAAAATATTAAAAAAAAAAAAGACAGGAGGAAGTGAGGATAATGATTGCTTTAGTGTGAAGAGAAAAGTGAGGTCACTATTGACCAAAAGATGAGATGTGGCAAGGAACTGAGCCTTGAAGCATGAGAAAGAAGTGGTTGTGGAGGTGGAAGAAGAGAGCAACTGCAATATGAGATAATGGAGAGAAAACGGTAAAGGCAACAAGTGTTGAGTAACAAATGTTATATTGATATTTTAATGTAATCTATTCAAATACATGAATGGCACACTAATATTTTAGTAGATAAATGGGCAAAGGATATGAACAATCGTTTTATAGAAGGGGAAATGCAAATGGTCAATATGTGTATTTAAAGCTGTTCAATGTCATTAATAAGCAATGAAATACAAATTTAGAAAGTAAAATACCCTTAATTTTTCACATCACGTTCACAACTACTTTTAAAATCCGGTAGGGTATAATGAGAAGGGTATCCTCATGCATATTCTGTTGAGAGGAGAAATTGGTAACCAAGTTTTTTATTTCCAGATTTTTTTATTTGTTTTGATTTTGTTAATCCTCACCTGAGGATATTTTTCCATTGATTTTTAAGGGGAGAGGAGAGAGAGAGAGAGCGAGAGGCAAGAGAGACATCAATGTGAGAGGCACACATGCCCCAACCTACTAGGGCCGGGGATAGAACCTGCACCTGCAGCCCAGATTCATGAGCCAATGCTCAAACCACTGACGCCCACTACTGGCCAGGGCAAAATTCAGGTATATTTTCACTTAATTTTTTGCCCACCAAACCGTCTCTGAGTCACATGGTGACATATAATTTCCATGGATCATGCCTAAGCAGTTTTGTGAACAATTACTAGTAGGCATCCCACAGAAATGGATGCTCCTTTTGACAAAGATTTTTATTGTAAATGCTATAAACCAACCTACTGTTGATGTTCATCAAGGATAATCAAGTAACTCCTCCAGTGCTGCTGGGATGGGATATTTGGGGGAATAACTGATTTCTCTCTTGAAAATCGATCTTGAAGGGCTCTTGCATATATTGTGGGTAAAAGAAACTGGATGTGCTTAACTCTAGAACTGTGTTGCTTATGGAAACATCTTTGTGTAGAGTGACTCACGGGTCATTTGGAAACCTATGCCTTGGAGATTATATATATCTTTCATTTGATACTGTGGCAAGGTTAATGATATTTACACGTACTTTTCTCTGTGTTGTATGATGTTAGTATAAGTTGAAACTTGCTGGCTTGTCTTTTTCTAAAGTGAATCAGTTTATCTTTGGTTTAACCCGAAATTGCAGCAGAGATTACGTTTCCTCCTGGGATGTGAGTGTAAAATAACTGGAACAGATTGAAGTTGGCAGTGACTAATGAAGTCTTGTGCTGAAGTCGACAAGTCAGTGGGTTTCTGCGTGTCAGGGAGGAAGAGCGGAAGTAGCCAGAAGCTCTGAGACAAAGGCATTTCTTTCCGTCCCTCCTGAGCCCAGCTCCAGTAGGGGAGGGCGACTTAAATATTCCTCCTCTGTTCTTTCTGAAGACATCACAGTTATGTATACAAATTTGTTACATTACTGATAATTCCCAGCTAGCTTCCTTGTTTAATGAGCCGTTTTAGCTGCCTGAAGGTATTCTACATACAATAATTTTAATCAGTCACATAAAATTTATGAACCTGAGATTCTGGAGAAATTAGCATGTATTAGCATGCAGTAATGCTGCTTTGAGAGCTCACTCAGCAGGCCTGGCCACCTCGTCCCACCTTTCGTGCTCTGGAAGATCCCTTGCTTGTCTCAAGATGCAGGAACGTGGCTTTGTTGTTGGTTTGTTTTACTTGTGGCCAGTATCTGCATATAACTTCATACATACCTTTACACATACACACCATTACTTCAAAAAATACCAGGGTAATCTTTTTGTTCCTCTCTTGAAATGCTTTCTTTTTGCAGCTATGTTTTTCAAACTTTAAATTCGTTTCATCATACCATGTTGCATTTGACTAGCTTACACATATACAGTGTGCTTGGTGCATTCAGAAATATGTTTTGAAAGAAATCATTGGGGCTCTCTCTCCCTTTGGCTCATCTCCCACAGCCCGTGCCCACACGGAGTGGAGCAAGATTTGTGTTTTCCAGCTCATTAAACTGACAGCAGAAATTAGTTTGTGGTATTAAAAACTAAAAAGTTAAATTACAGCTACACGTGTCCTTTGTGCAGTGGGGCGTGTGGAAGATGTTTGATTTTAATGTTTGCTATAATGGAGAATTTAAATTACAATGTTTGTCAAATCTCTAATCTTCGTTATAGGGTGGAATATTAATTATGCTTTTAACTATGAGAGGTAAATAAAATGAACATCCACTGCACGCCCAGGGGTAAATTGCAGATTACCAACCATGTGACATAATGCACTAAACGTCAGTTTTGTCAAACAAATTTAGAGGAACAGTTAGACTATTAGCTTCCTGTTGTTCCAATGCCTTTCTTGCAGCAAGCGACTGTTTTGAATGAGCAGTGGGGACACTGTGCCTTATGGAAGACTAAGGGAGTTAAATTGAATAAGCAAGATGAATGAGTACCACAGCCGCACTCAATTAGTTTATAACTGTCCATTAACTTCTGTAGGTGGTTTTGAATAAACAGCAGATTAACTGTTGCTTTGGTGAGGGAGTTGAGGAGCCCACAGCACAAAGGGGCAGTGTGGCACTCAATGGAAAGACAAATTTCCTGATTCTCATTTTTCTCTGCCTTCCTCTTTCACCATTCTGTCCCTGAAGAATAGGTAACGGGGCCTTAGCTGCTGCCAGTTTAAAGGAAAGAGTTGAGAGGCACGCCCTGCCATTTCTCCCGGCTGTTCTCGCATGGAGCAGTGGTATGCTACTCTCCAAAGAATAAGTAGGATTCACTGCGCTGTGAGGCTATCCTTGGGAAGAGAATTGACTCATGGTTCTGAAGATGGAGAAAGAGAAAACTCCCATCGATGATAAAAGGCAGATGTCCTCCAGCGTGTTGAGGGTGTGGAAGGGGTCCTGAGCGGTAGAGTTCCTTCCCCCATGGGCAGCAATACCAACCTCACAGGATGTTTGAAGTCTACCTGCTCCCAGAGAAGCATTGTTTTACAAATTCTACTCTCCTCATGCTCACCTTGTACCGCACTGAGGAAGCATTACATAGTAAGAGCTTTAGATTTTTATAAACAAGGACTGCTAAAGTTAATATGAAGTTATTTTTTAAATAGTAAGAATTAAAGGGGAAGAAGAAGATAAAAGTGTAGAGAGGCGGGGGGGGGGGGAGAGCAAGAATATATAGAAACTGTGAGTGACGATTTTAAAAACTTTAAAGTATTTCTGCTGGTTCTGAATTTATATCTTTCAAATACACATACCAACTTACTTTGGAGGGCATGCAGACATTATATAATTCTGGCCATTTAGCAGAGCAAGTCAAAAATACTGCCTTTCACCCTGGCCTTGTGGCTCAATTGGTTGGAGCATCGTCCTGTACAGCAAAAGGTTGCAGGTTCAGGGCATATACCTAAGTTGCGGGCTCAATCTATGCTCTGTTGAGGATTTAAAAAAAAAATACTGCTTTTAATTACACACCACATACATACACAAATGATCAATGACTATTTTTTTTTCCTCTCTTTTGGAAAAGCTAAGAAATTTACCCTTGATGCTCTCATTGGCTGGGCTGGTGCATTCCCCATGTTGACCTAATTTAGTAGAAGCAACTGTCAAGAGAACCAGGAAAAAACACAATGTGTAGTGGATAGGTACACTAAATCCACATTATCTTTCTGGGTTAGGAAAGCTATAGTTTCTCTTTAATAAGAAAGACTCCTTGGGGAAAAGAGCCAAGTCTTAACCTAGCTCTGTTGTAGGCAGTGGGAACCACACCAGGTGTAAGAACTGTGGGATCAGACCAGACCTCGCGGTATCTCCTTTGATACTTGGGACTGTTGGTTGACTTTATAATCAGACTGTTTTCTTTGACCATCCCTTGAATTACCTATTCAAAGATCATTGATTTTTTTTAATACCAAATTTTACTTTGGACAAAATGTAAGCATTTATTTGCTGAGGGATATTAGTAAACGCAACATCTCCTTTATAATCTCCTTTATAATTATTAATGAGAACCCTGGAGTGAGGGCAATTTACTCACTAAGTACATCATAAAATCCTTAGGAGAGAAGATCCCAATGAACAAAGTGATAATAATCAAGTGAAATAATAGTCAAGTGTTTTCCCTGGAAAAATAGTTTGTTTAACTTACGCATGATTACGCATGAACTCTTTTTCTTTGATTTATCCCCACACCCAGCTGATTTGAGAAAGCATTTATTTTGCAAACTACAACCAGAGGAGTAGGGTAGAAATGGATAAGGAGAAAAGCATTATCCAAATGATAATCCAGAGTTTATTTTCTCCTTTGCCTGTGTTCCCTCGTACTCGATAGAGCCTGGCATGCTTCGTTGTTACCTCTATAGTTGTTTTTACACTCCCATTTATCCTAATAGCTATGAGTTTCTCAGAAGCAAGGATTCTAACTTTTCCCTCATATCTACTGAGTCCTCGAGGATCACCAAATGTGCTTTACCTATATTCTCATTTAATCCCCATAATCAACCTACAAAATAAGTGATTTGCTCTCCCCTTTTTACATATGGGGAAATATTGTCTTTCATATTCAAAGCCAGAACTGACTGTGGGAGGGGTGGAGGTCCCCTCTGGTTGCTGCTCTTTAGTTGGTGAACTAAGCAGTATTCATCTGACAGAAGAGAGAGGGGGGCTGATGGAGATATAAGGAGATAAGAGAAAATGGAAAATTTGTTTTCCTAGTAATCCCTAATATGTTATTTACTGCTCAGCATAACTTTTCTTATCTAAGCCTTATGTCCCAGCTTCTCAACCTCACCTCCAAAGCCTTCCACAGGACACTAGGGCTTCACTACAGGCAGCTCATACCTGATGTGTATTTCTAAAAGTTGGTTGACTAATTATAAATAAACTCTGAAAGGTATAGCCATAGAATATAGTAAATGTAAAAATTGATTATTGTATCTAGTCAGAATAAAATGATATGGGGCTTCAAATCAGTGGCCTAGAGTTAGTAGATAGAAAATCAACCTATTTTCCAATGCATAGTTTAAGGAAAGACTTTCACCTCTACTAATCTTAAAACACTTTGTAATCGGGCATTTTCCTGCCAAATCGCGTCATAATGGGAAGAAAGAAATCCAATAATGGTCTGACTTTGCAAAGTCTATCTGAGTTGTCTTGCACATTTTCATTGTTGAAATTCCAGGCCCTCCATATTTGACGGAATCTGTCTCTACTCATCGTTTTTGGAAAAAACTCGTCTCCTGCAAAATTAATATAAGACAGTCTCAAATACTAGATATTTTTCACATAATTATTTTAGTTCTAAACATCAGTAGCAGAATGATGTGCTGAGCACTCTCCTTGTGATCCAGGGAGAAGGCCTTTCATGATAGGACATCCCTGCACAGCCACCAAAGCAACTCAAAGTTACACAATTGAAGAAAAAAAAACTTGCACATTACTGAGGATGATTTGGGCCCAGTTATGCTGTCTCCCCACCCCCAGGAGGCTTGACTATTCAAAGTGCTGAAGACAGCACCTCACACAATCTAAGAAATGAGATTGATGTAAAATATCAATATATGTCTGCTGCCATACCATTTAATATGGTGGGGAAGAAGAACAGTGTTTTAGAAAGTAAAAAAAGCCATAAATCTCTTCTCTGTATATACAGTAGGCCTTCTATATTTGTGTGATCCACATCTCCAGTTTCAAGCCACCTCAGATCTAAAATATTTAGGGAAATATGTTACCCTGTTTGCTGACATATACTGTGTAGTTAGATCTACAATGGCTGTATCTGTACTGAACATGTATAGACATTTTTTTCTTGTGATTATTTCTTAAACAATATAGTATAGCTATTTATGTACAACTTACCCTGTATTAGGTATTTTAAGCAATCTAGAGATTATTTAAAGTACATCAAAGAATCATGTAGGTTATATGCAAACACTGCATCATTTTATATAAGGGACCTGAGAACATCCAAAGATGTTAGTTCCATGAGGGGTCTACCTCCTTGGATACTGAGGGAGGACTGTATATAGCATCTGAGGAGCTTTCAAATACCTTCTACCCAGTATATGTTCCCCTTTAACTCTTTGATGTGAGTGAAGGGCACCATAGCATGATACAATCAGGTCATTATGTTTGAACTAGAGGCCCAGTACAGAAAAATTTGTGCACTTAGGGATGTCCCTCAGCACGGCCTGTGCCCTCTAGCAATCTGGGATCCCTTGGGAGATGTCCACCTGCTGGCTTAGGCCCGCTCCCTGGGCAGTCGGGCCTAAGCTGCAGCCAGACATCCTTAGCTCTGCTGAGGAGGTGGGAGAGGCTCCCGCCACCACTGCTGTGCTGGCAGCTGGCAGCCTGGCTTATGGCTGAGCAGAGCTCCCCCTGTGGGAGCGCACTGACCACCAGGGGGCAGCTCCTGCATTGAGCGTCTGCCCCCTGGTTGTCAGTGTGTGTCATAGTGACCAGTCATTCCCAGTGGTTCTGCTGTTAGGGTCAATTTGCATATTACCCTTTTATTATATAGGATAGAGGCCTGGTGCATGGGTGGGAGCTGGCTGGTTTGCCCTGAAGTGTGTCCCGGATCAGAGTGGGGTTCCCGCTGGGGTACCTGGCCAGCCTGGGTGAGTGGCTGATGGCTGTTTGCAGGCTGGCCACAGCCCCTTCAAGGTGGGTGCCCCCCCTGGGGTGCCTGGCCAGCCTGGGTGAGGGGCTGATGGCTGTTTGCAGCAAGACTGGCTGGAATTTATTTAACTTCTAAAGTTGAAACTTTGTTGCTTTAACTGGAGCCCAGGTGGAGTTGCCCCTGGCAACCCAGGCTCCCAGCGCTTCCTTGAGCCCAAGGCTGGAAGCAGGTGTCTAGGGTTTATTTATCTTCTATAATTGAAACTTTGTTGTGGAAACTTTGTTGCCATAGCTGGCCTAGGCAGACAGGAACCTTAGCTTCCTGCATGGCGGGGGCAAGCCTCCTGCTTTTTCCAGCTCTGTGGCTGCTGGCCGCCATCTTGGATGGGTTAATTTGCATATAGTCACTCTGATTGGCTGGTGGGAGTTGCTTGGGTGTAATGGTGTGGGGGTCAATTTGCATATTACTCTTTTGTTAGATTAGATTAGTTAGCAATGTGCAGGGGGAGAGTAGAGTTTTTCTCTTTGCTTCAGAAATCAAAAATGCAGTACCTGTTGGATACATATCCCCTGAAATTTGCCAGCACTATTCACCAGGCAGCTCCCAGATAAGCAGATGGCTTCTTTAATCATTAAACCCAATTTTTCTAAAATGCTAATTAGTTTGAGAAAGATAATTTGAAAGTCTGTCATACATTGCAGAAAAAAGTCTTTCATGTCTGTGTTTTTTACTCCTAAAAATCACAGGGCTATCACCTGAGTAGGCTCAGTTTCTCTCCTTTTATTTAAATCATGTGACTCTTTAATCACAAGAAAGGATAAAAGAGAGTCAGTGAGGAAAAGAACACTTTTTCAGTATAAAGCACTCAATTAAAAAGGAAGCTTTTTTTTTTTTTTTTTTCAAAAGTCTGCCTTATTGGTGCTTTTTGAACTATGCACTTGGAGCAGTCTTTCCAATGGCTTCATAGAGCATGTGCATCTCAAATCCTTTTCCTACAAATTTTCATTGGAACATAGAACACTAAATTGTCCACATGAACCTTAGTTCTTACTATCAATTTGTCAAGCTATAGAATTCTTGGTCAGTGTCCTGGAAAAAAATGAATTAAAAGTCATAGAAACCTGGATTTTTGTTCTGATTCTACAACAAGTCACCTAACCCTTAACAAATAATTCCTCATTTATAGCCTGGAATAATGGGTTCTATCCATACCTCCTTTATTTATCGGATAAACCATGTTATCCTACAGAATTCCTCACATTCTGAACTGGGTGATGCATTCTTGTAATATCACTTACCGTGTCCTTTATTATCTGTATTTCCTATGAACTAAGGCAAGAACCAGAGGCCTAATCAGATTCAAGTGCCTTATTTTGGTAAGACCGGTTCATAGGTAATGCTTTGAACTCTTTGTAGCATTGCGTTGGGGAGCGCATAATGCTCAGACTGGTTAGTGGGTGGTGGTTTTGCCAACCGGATCCATCCATTATGAAGTTCCACATCAGCCTGTCACTTAATGGTTTTTGAAGCTCCTGAAGATGATATCCCAGAATAGATCTCTTATTTTATTAGGAGTTTCAAAATAGTAACACTTTAATTCTATCATTCTTCTGTATTTATTAAGTGCCATTCTCTTCTCCACTGTTTGCTTACCCTGAAACAGTTCCTGTGGGAACCCTGACATAAATGTTTAGTTCATTTTATTTTATTTTATTCCTGTATTTTCCAGTTTCAGGATGAATTAGTGCCATAATGTCTTTACACAGTGACCAGTAGTGTCATTATGGACTCGGGTGTCCAGTGCATCTGATATGTTTGAATACTCCACAGTAATTCATGTTTGCATTTTTCACAGTATCCCATCTTTGGCCCTTTTTGCATCGTCTCTTGTTTCTTTTGACTCCAGAACTCTTTAGGAATTTCTTCCATTTCCATACTCCAGGATGTTCTCAACTCAGCTTGTGCAGTGTCTTCCCCATGACTAGAATTAGCCATTTCTCTAAGAAACTCTGGTTGCTTTTAGTGGAAAATGGCATTTAGAGACCACAATCTTGCTGTGTTTTTTCTTTTTTAATCATAGGTTACCCTCAATATTCTTTGTATTGGTTTCATGTGTACCGCATGGTGGTTAATCGTATACTTTACAAAGTGTTCCACCTAATATTTCTAGTACCCACCTGGTACCAGACATAGTTATCCCAATAGTATTGACTGTATTCCCTATGCTGTACTTCACACTCCATAACTATTCTGCAACTATAAATTTGTAATTGTTTCATTCTTTATTGTTTAAAGTATTAATATATGTCTTCTTTATCCCCCATTGACCTCTCTCCTCCCACCCCCACCCTCCCCGCACATGCCCTCACCCCCTCGTGCCTGTGTCCATTGATTATGCTTATATGCAGGCATACAAGTCCTTTCATTGATCTCTTACTCCCCCCCCATTCTCCCTTGTCTTCTCTCTGAGGTTTCACGGTCTGCTCAGTGCTACTCTGTCTCTGAATCTATTTTTGTTCATCAGTTTTTGTTGTTCATTATATTCCACAAATGAGTGAGATCATGTGATATTTATCTTTCTCCAACTGGCTTATTTCACTTAGCATAATGCTTTTTATGTCCATCCATGCTGTTGCAAATGGGTAAAAGTTCTTTCTTTTTACACCAGTGTAGTATTCCATTGTGTAGATGCACCACATTTTTTTTTTTAATCCATTCATCTGCTGATGGGCAGAATAGAGCGTTCTGGATAATTAGCTCTGCAATATCTAAGGGGTCACCTAGATTTTATGATAATGTCACTGCTTAAATTAAGATACAGAACATGCAGTTTTCTTGTTTATTGAGCTCCAATTTCCCTCTGTGCTGACACCAATAGCTGGCTCAGTTTTTTAGTAAGATTGGCAAACTTTGTCAAGAGAAAACTAGAGATACGATTCCAATATGACATGAATTAAAAAGTCCTCCCTTTCTCGCTTGTATTTATAGTCTGACAGAGGATCAACAGTGTACCAATTTAGTCTTACTGCAGTGTGACATTTTTGAAACCATTAAATTCAAGATAATGCGCACACATGGAATTCAGCAACATAAACTGACTGTAAGGGAGACCCGCTATCACTAATGTCACTTTATTCCCGTTGCTCTGTTGTGGATTGTGCCTGTTTCATATATTTTGTGCCATCGCTGGTTCCAGTCCCTCTGGGTTTATATTGCCCTGATATGAGAAATAAAACTAAACAAAATATTACTAAGAAGGGCAGATACTGTGTCTGTTCTTTTTATTGCTGACTTTTATTAGTGTTTTAAAATCTTGGGCTGGTTTGGGAGATTACCTGAGGTGCTAATGTGAGCTGGCAGTTATTCCCAAGGGCTCTATTATCAGGTGAATCTTGGGAGAGCAGCATAGTTGTGTTTTTCTTGATTCTTTCTGCAGCATGTGTTCGAAGGATCCCAGCTTAAAACAGTTACAAGACATAGCTCTCACCCTTGGGCACATGAGTCAGATGTAGAATGAGGGGGGAGTTGGGGAAAAGTGGGATTTCTCCTTGGTAGGAAAGATAACCTAAGGAAGTGAGGAAGGTGCCTGAGCACATAAGTAGAAACGAAGGAGGGTGGTAAGTGCATTTCAGGATTGACCCAAAGGCTTCTCCTCCAACACTGTTACATGAGTAATGTTAAATTCAAGGTACTACAAAAAAAAGTGTTTGGGTTTTTGTGTGGGGTTTTTTTAATTCTTCATCATTTTATTTTTATTTTATTTTTCTTTGGTGTTTATTTTTTATTTTTTATTTTTTTTAATTTTTTAAAAATTATTATTACATAAAGTTTTACAAAGATTAGTACATATATCTCTTTTTCCCCTGCCCTTCCCCCCGCCTCCCCTACCCCCCAGTGTTTTGTGTCCATTGGTTATGCTTAAATGCATGCATAAAAGTCCCATGTCTGATCTGTTACCCCCCCCCCAACGTCCCTGTCCTTGTTGCTGTAATTTGACAGTCTGTTTGATGCTGCTCTGCCTCTGAATCTATTTTTGTTCACCAGCTTATAATGGTTATTATTATCCATAGATGAGTGAGGACATGTGGTATTTTTCTTTCATTGACTGGCTTACTTCACTTAGCATTATGTTCTCCAGCTCTATCCATACGCCTGCAAATGCTAAGAACTCCTTCCTTTTTACAGCAGCATAGTATTCCATTGTGTAGATGTACCACAGCTTTCTAATCCATTCATCTGTTGATGGGCACTTAGGCTGTTTCCAAATTTTTGCTATGGTAAATTGTGCTGCTATGAACATAGGGATGCATATGTCCTTTCTGATTGGCATTTCTGGTTTCT
>PVJC01005215.1:0-60018 GCA_004026665.1 Murina feae | reverse complement strand
GAAATATTTTAATATTACTATTTGCCCTTTCTCTATAATAGAAGTGTCAGAGATTAAAGAAAACTAGTAAAACATATATGAAAATCTTCCTCCTGTCAGAGTCTGGGGTGCACCATGGAACCCAGAGTCAGGTCTTCAACCACCCACATGCACCTCAAAATCGCTCGAGACCCGGCCGGTCCCACCCTGTCAAGCCCTGCCAGGTGGGGGGGGGGTGCAGCCTCAGGTCCTCTGGGTGCCAGGGCAGGGGGGCATGGCCTGAGGTCCCCTATCAAGCCCTGCTGGGCGGAGGGAGTGGTCTGTGATCCCCCAGCCTGGCACCAGAGCAGGGGGCGCAGCCTGAGGTCCCCTGGCCTGGTGCTGGGGTGGGGGGCATGGCCTGAAGTTCCCTGGCCCAGCACCAGGGCGGAGGGCACACCTTGAGGGCTTCTGTCAATTCCTTCTGGGTGGGGGGCACAGCCTCAGGTCCCCTGGCCTGGGTCCAGGGCGAGGAGCGTGGCCTGAGGTCCCCTGGCCTGGCACCAGGGAAGAGGGTGCAGCCTGAGTTCCTCTGGCCTGGTGCCAGGGCGGGGGGGGAGTGGCCTGAGGTCTCCTGTCAAGCCCTGCGGGTGGAAGGCACCACCTGAGGTCCCCTGTCAAGTCCCATGCAGGAGGTGGGTGGGCGCGCAGCCTCAAATACCTGCTGATTGCTCCTTAAGGCTCATTATGGGAACTTAGCCTCAGCTGTGGGTGCAAATTGACCAGAATGATGGGCAATTTGCATATTCCCTCTTTATTATATAGGATATATATAATTGATTTTTTTTTCAGAGAGGAAGGGAGAGGGAAAGAGAGTTAGAAACATCGATGGGAGGGAAACATCAATCAGAGCTGCCTCCTGCACACCTCCTACTGGGGATGTGCCCGCAACCAAGGTGCATGCCCTTGACCGGAATCAAACCCAGAACCCTTCAGTCCGAAGGCCGATGCTCTATCCACTGAGCCAAACTGGTTAGGGCAATAGAGACACTTCTTAGAATGAGAGGTGCAAGTGTGTCCCATAAGGCAAGATTTCTTACTACCTTATCTAGGGCAGAGTTCTCTGCAGACCAAATGCATCTACTTTTTCTTGTCTCTGGGTGTATTCAGAGCTGATTACTCAGCCATGCTGTGTCTTCTCCATGCTCAGATACATCACTGGGCTCTCCAGGCAACGAGAAGCTCTTAAAGACGGTAGCATATTCTTCCATCTTGCCGCCTGAAATGCCTCACTTGGCACTATACACAAAAAAAAAAGTACTTATTAAGTTACTATTTTTGCAAGGAAACTGTTCATTTTGGGTGAAATACTCACCTCGGGGATGAATTAACACTTTCATTTCGCCAAAGTTGGCTTTGGCCAAATGAATGAATGTCTGTACTGGATGCAGGGAGAGAACAGTGGGAATCCCTCCCATAAATCCATGTTGCAGCAAATGGGAAGAGAGCCAACCCGTTTGGGATTCATAGGGCTCGCGTCTGTAAAATGTGACCCAGCCTGGCAGATGAGGACAACTCTGGTTGTCCCAGCTGGCTTTGATGCAGCTTGTGGTTCTCTCCCGAGGGATGGTTTGGATAACACATCAACCTTTTGGGAGGCCATCCTTGCCTCCCTTTGAGCAGAAGCTGAGCCATTCCTCAGACACTGACACACAGCAGCGCCGAAGCCAAGGGCCTGACCCACTGGTCCACCCAATGGGACTGTCAAGGTCACCGCTGCCCTGACTTCAAGTGTAGAGGACCCCATGGTCAGCTGGTTGGACACCAGATTTCCAAAGCTCTGCTCGGCTGGCGCTCCTCTCATTCCCGAAGGAGTGTTTCCAGCCCAGAGGGTTCCAGACACCACACATTGAACCACCGCCCGCCCAGCTGTTGGAATTGACTTGTCGTTACTTCTGGGCCAGACTGCACTGGGATGAAAAGAAGGGCAGATGTTTCAACGAGGAGCCACTAACAGCTGCGCCTGCTGCTGCTTAGAGAATTTGGCATCAAAATCCCTTTTCCTGTCACCCCATTGGCTTTAGACCTCAAGTCCCTATTGGGGACTCAGGCTTGTCCTGTTCCGCCCCAACTTTATCCTCTCTAGTTAGTTATGCCCCAAGGTCATTGTCTCTGCACATGTATTTTCATGGTGGGTATGATTGTCTTCTCTTTCCTCTGTAGCTGGGTTCATATAACTTAGTGCAGAAATGCCTACAAGGGCCTTGGAATGAATGACTTCCTCATGGGTCCCAGGCCAAATCCCTCCACCCAAGCGAAAAAAGTAGCTCCATGAGCCTCTGCAATCAGAGCTTCTGCTCCTACTCCTTCCACCCCCAACAGCCTTCCCTCTCCCATCCTCGGCCACCTCCCCTGTGGCCAGAGTCTCCCATTGCCATCAGACCAAAGGGTTGGTGTGCTTCTCTCAATCACCGTTTGCTTCCCCGCTGCCTATGGGAATGAGAGGTTGGGGTAGAAGTTGATGAAAGCAAGCATTTTGCCATAAAAAGAATCTAAGAGGGCAATGGAAGGCCATCTGTGCGATTCCCCAGGCTGTCTGTCTTTGAAAAGGAAGACCTGGCCAAACCTACAGAACTTGCTGCCTCTGGAGTTTACTCTTTATATCACTCGGTGCAGCACATCCTTGTGTATGAATTAAAGATTAAAGGCAACTTAACCTGCATTTTGCTATAACTCTGTAATGGGAGAGGGAGCAGGGGAGGGAGAGTGTGTTTTCCATAAGAAGACCTCCTGGTTCTAACACTGACTAGGACATGGGAGGCTAAAGTTGGAAAGGTGGTGGCCTCTTGCTGACCCTGCCACTGCTTCCTGCGATGACCTCCGGCAGGTCACCGACCTGGCCTGTGTCTCCGTCTCATCAGCCATAGAATGAGTGGAATGACACCTGCTGGGACCGCTGGTATGTCCCCAGCCACATTCTGTGAGTCTCAGGGTGGTGGGGACACCATAGCACTGGCCATTTTACATGGGCCACTCGGTGTGAATCGCCTATCAGTGGAAATCAGCAGGTGAGCCCTCCCTCATTTTGAGATGCAATCAGTTTTGGATGGTGCACAGCTGAACTGTAGTCCCAGATGCTCCCAGTCCCCAAGCACAGTAGCTGGCTTTGCAGCCGCTCAGGCAGGGTTTCTAACCTCAGCGTGACTGGCATTTTGGGTTAGGCGCTTCTTTGTAGTGGAGGGGCCATCCCGTGCATGGACGGCTGTTCAGCGGCATCCTGGCTCCTACTCACTAAATACCTATAACAAATCCCGCCCAACCCCCAGCTGTGACAATCAAAAGTGTCGCTAAAGCATTGCCAGGTATCTGCCGCAAGACAGAGCCGCACTCCGCTGAGGAGCACTGCCTTAGACTCAGCCGCCTTGGAAGAGGCGTCACCCAGAACCCTGATACCCAGCTGTTACTCTAAGAAACTGAGATGCACAGGGGCTAATCCACTGCCTTATTGAGGAACTGGACTGTCATCAGAGGAGATAAATCAGTCCCCACAAAAGTTCAAGAAGAGAAGACTACAAGAAGAACATACATTCCCAAGCCGTTCTCTGTTCTTCCCTGGCATTCTCCATGCCACCCTTGTCCCATTAGTACAAATCATGGATCATCGACCTGATAAAGACCACCCTACGGGCCTTGAGCTGTAGTAACATCTGTTGGCACTCACAGTTTCCCAGGCAGAGGCAAGATGAGAGCAGGAAAGTAATTGACAGACTCATATGGACTAGGTGTGCCATTTGGCTCTGGATCTGTAGCTAAGTGTCTATGGAACAAGTGTTAAACAGGATTTATTGCATTCCACACGAGTGTATGAGCCTGGAGCAGCTACATTAGACTATTAGTATCTGCCAAAATGGATATGTCTTTAGGAGGAGATTTTTTTTTTTTTTTAATATCAAATGGAGAAAAGGCAGGAGCAGGCCCTAAAGGTGGACAGGATTCTCCGTGGTTTTGTGAAATTGTCTGCAGGTCCAGCAAGGTCCCAGCTTGTCCTGTCATGACCGTAAGTCTGGGCTGGCGCCTCTGACTGCAGAGACCCCCAACGTGGGGTGTAGTAGACATCCACATTGGTGCCTCCACTGTTTACCAAGGATCAGAGAAACCACACGGTCCGTAAGTTCAGCGTCCCTCACCAGAATCGCCAGCAATGTGCCAGCGGTACAGAAAGAAATAGCTCTTGGTCCCCACATGGGGTAGACTCTGAGCTGAGAATTTAATGCAGGGCGCTCTCCTCTACTCACAAGGCATCTGGCGGGACATCCCAAAGCCAGCCACCCGGCCCAGATGTTTCTGCTCTTCTGCCTCATGGAGAAAGTGGAGTGTGTGTCCCCTCCATGCCCTCCCTGGGCGCTCCCCCGCGGGCATCCACACGCAGCTTGGAAACCATGCTCCCAGAGGAATTGTTTGCGTGGCACTTTCCAACCTCCCCCGGAGCCAAGGAAAGATTTACATTTTGCTCTGGGTGTTCAACAGGTCCCAGTCATTTCCTCTCCTTTCAGGAGGGCTCCCCAGAAACATAAATCTCACCCCAGCCCTGACAGCCTCCACTCATCTGTTTACCAAAATAAACTTGAAGCATACATGGAAAAATAACTCCCAGTGAAATATGCATCCCCATGGCATTCAAGTCTGGTATTTAATGTCTTTTTTATGGTTAACAATGCATCAAAAGCATCCCCTGTCTGAGGCTGTCATTACATCACATCCATGATGTGCAGGACCATATCAATGACTAAAAAAATCAAAAAAACTTGGAGTCAGTTTTTATTTTAAAAAATAAATAAAATAAAACTAATGTGTCATTACAGTTGCCTGTTTTCCTCTATCTGCATTTCGTTTTAATAAATCTTCTTCGTGATGAGATCAATCTGCTGAAAATACCTAGAGAGCTTCTTTGCTTTATACAGATAAGAAACGTCCTATATAAACAACTCCAAAATTCTCTCCCTGGAACTGGCTTCTATTGGGAAAGCACCCTCGTCTTCATTATTTTATGTTGCTTTTTTTTTTTTAAATCATTCAGGATAGCCTTGTCCTTCCTGGTACACATAGAAAAAAATAGAATATTTGTATTAAAACATTGGCATTTATTTCAGTTCTGACTTCCTATACTTAAAAAGAAAATCAGGAAAACCCCGTTTGCCTTCTGTTAATTGCAAGTGAACATCGCCCGGAAAGTCTTTTGTATTTCTTACGTATTTGGTCCCTGTTGCTGAGAACAGCATGACTGGCAGGAATGATGGGGGTTGCAAGTTCATCTCCTCTGTCAACTAGAGGTTCCTATCACCTTGAAGTACAAGAGACCCAGGCCCCAACACAGCAAGTCTGTAGTGACCACATTCATGCCCACGAGTGGTTTCTTTGCCTCACCGGGGCCCTGTCAGATGGCCTGAGGGGGATGTGACTCATGCAAGCAGCAGCTCATAAATGCTTGGGGTTGGAGGCAGTGTCTGCTTACCTTCACTTGTGGCTTTGAGGACCAACTGAGATAATTAGATAATGTAAGCAAAGTGCTTCAGACAGGTGTGTGCCTGGGCAACGACGCTCAGAAAGAGGCAACAGTTAGGAATGGATGGGACGGTGGAGTGAGCCACTGAGAGCATGGCTGCGACTCAGATTCCCTGCGGGCTGGGTGGGACATCCAGGACTTAGAAATTTACTCTCCTCGCGTGTGAAGTGGGGGTGACCACTGCTGAGAGAGTGGATCTTAAATGTCCTCCCCACAAAATGAAATGGTGGTTATGTAACACAATGGAAGTGGTAGCTCACGTTATGATGGTCATCATTTTGTAATAGATGAGTGTATCAAGTCAACACATTGTACACCTTACACTTACAAATGCTCTCTGTCAATTATATCTCAATGAAACTGAAAAAACGGGGGCAATAATAGTAGCAACCTTACCCTTTCACGCAGTTACGAGGATGACAATGTGACAGTGTCAGGGAATATAAAGTACTCAGTGGGTGGCAGCCATTAACAACACCAGCAGCAAAACCTATCGTCAGCCCTGAAGTTTGCAAGCCCGTAGGTGATGCCAGTTAATAATATTGTGACTCCCCCTGGTTTAGGCTTTGCCAATGAGGGAGGTGTAAGACGCACAATACTAAGTTTGAGCTGAGGTTCATCCTAGGACATGGAAGAGTTTTCCTTTTCCTCTCCTGCATACATGATAAACATACATTTTAGGAAGTAGAGCAATCGCTAAAGGAGGCTGCTTTCATGCCTGTAGGTCCTGTATTTCCTTAGGTGGTTCCAGAAACCGTTATAAACCACAGAAGACCAAGCCTTCTCTTGTCCCGGGTGGAGGACCCTCTGTCCAGGGACTCCAGGCTGGCTTTGTCCAAGGTCAAGCTGACAGAGTTAGGGGGTTGGAAGGCTGGGGGCTTCCCTCCAATGGCATTAGCTCTTCCGCAGCCCTGAGACTGACTGCCTGGCTGCTCCCAGCAGGCAGAGCTCTTCTGAGACCAAATCCTGCGCATTCCCAGCGCAGGAAGCATTTTCATGTGTTTTTTTTCTTAGTACTTTTCTAAGATCTGAATTGTGGGATCCCCAAAGGGACTCCTGCTCCTTTAAAATGCCTCATACGAGTTTTTCCTCTGTCTTCACTTGGAAAGGATCATCCTGTGTTCCAAAGCAGCAGGGACCCGGTGCCACCAACACCAAGACACCCTTCATCCCTTCCTCACCCTCCCCTCTGACTCTTTCTTGCAGCCCCCACCCCCCGGGGCTGACAGGCCTCCAAGTCCGGAGATAAATGCTGCAAGCTCTGCCTTTCAGAGGCGGTTTAAGAAGTTACCGTTTTGGATGTGTTTGCCACTGGCTTCTTTTCAGTTCCCCAGCCGCCTCACCCGCCCCGTTCAGACCCTTTCTTGGTTTCCCCATTGTTCAACTCCACGGTACTTTTTAAATGTCAAAGCAAATTTGTGTTTCCAGTGAGAAAGCACCCTTTGCTTTTTGCCTTCTTTTTTTTTTTTTTTAAATTGCATGTGGCCTTCGTGATTCTAATTCCCATAGAAAACTTAACCGCATCCCTAAGAAAAGGCACAGACACGCACGCAGACCCTGCCAGCAGACACTCCCATGCCTTCACACACCCTCGCATAGCACACAACTGCACGCTGCAGAGCTGCCTAATGTTGACGCACCCGGGTTGGGAATGACAGGATGTTGTGGAGGGCCAGTCACTTAATGAACCCCTGCGGGACCAGTCCTGGTTACTAACAATTTCTCTCCAACTCATCAGGCCCAGGAGCCGCAGCCCTGTGCTTCACTCCATCGCGTCCCCCCTCGGCCCCCATCTTCTAGCTCCACACAAACAAACCAATTACAGCAACGGATATAAATTGGACCCCATTTCTGAAAATGCTCCCTCAACCTTTTTTTTTTTTTTTTCCTTCCCTTCTCTACTCAGCTCCAATCAGCCTGCCCACCGGGTGGACTATGTACACACACACACACACACACACACGTGTGCATATGCACACTCTTGGCTACTCCCTCTCACAGCCTTCACAGGCTGTCTATTTTTTGGTCGAGCCTGGTTTCATCTGTCTTTATATTCCCTGAACCTGCTATCATGTGCAATACAGATTACAGGTCACTTCAGGTTTGTGTGTGTGTGTGTGTGTGTGTGGTGGTGTGTTTTTGTTTGTGTGTTTGTTTTTACCTTCTTTTTATATGACAGCCAGAGCCAAATTATCCCCTTCCTCTGCCACAGGAAGTTAGGGTAACTTCCTCATTTATTCTTGGACAGTGAGTGCCTTGTTTAACTCATATTGGTATTAACTGTGCCCTCCATCTTAGTTATCAGTTGATTGCTTAGGGTTTTTGTATAAAGATATGTCCCTGATTACTTAGAGTCTTTGTTTTGTTTGTTTGTTTGTAAATTGTTGATAGTATTACAGATATCTCCCATTCTTCCCCACACACACACCCAACCCCTACCCACCTCCCAGGTCTTCTCTACCCTATAGCCCATGTCCACGAGCTATGTATATAAGTATGTAAGTTCTTTGGTTTAGCTCTTATTGTCTCCCCCCAACCCCACATTGGGGTTTGTCCATCTGTTCCATGCCTGCATGCTTCGGGTCTTATTTGTTGGTCAATCCATTATGTTTGGTCTTAGCATAATGTTTTGCAGCCCATCCATGCTGTCCCAAAAGGTGAGAGATCCCTCTTTTTTTACAGAGTCTTTATATAAAGACCTACCCCTGCCTACATAAAACTACTGTGAAAACGTCACATTTATAATCTCTTACAAGGAATGAGAAGTTGCCTCGTGGGAATTTGAGCCACGTTGTAAGTAAGATAGCAAGACACTTCATTGCCTCTACATCAGTGCTACTCACAGTGTGGTCCACAAGCCGCTCCTGGCCTGGGAACCATTTGTCTGAGGTCCCCAACAACCTGAGCACAGAAATTCAGAGTAAGAGTTCAGAAACTTTTATAGCAATCCGACATACTGCCACATTCAATCAACACTTTATTCTTCTAGTAGTCCATTTCTATATCGTTTCCAGAGTATCAATTCATGAAGAACTAGATGTTAACAACAACGACAAGTTGCCCTTCCCCACAAATAATTTAAGAAGCGAGTTCTCCATCATCAGGGAGGTATTCAGGCTCACCTGGAGAAACAGGGGCGCCTTTGAATAATTAGATTATTTTGGTGCCATTGCATGTTTGCAGATCTTTTACTGTTTGGGTGGCTGGTGTGATCAGGAGAAGGCAGAAAACATTAAAGCTAATAGGCATCTAAGGAAAGGAGATAATTCAGTCTTGAGTAAATGTAGGAATGTGAGAATCACATTATGCCCAACTTCTGTTTTGAAATACCTTTGGAGCAACAAATCTGTGACATAAAGCTCCCTTGGAAACTAGAATGTTGATCCACGCCCTCCCCACCCAATTCATATTCTAGAGGGTGACTTTTATAACACTGGCGTCAGGTTATGGTTCTAACTTTTCTATTAAAAGCTCAATGCATTTGGTGTTTGGGAGGATATTGTTAGTCCTTTGGCATTTACAAATCTGCATGGAGTTGAAACATGATTATAACAGGGTGCTGTATGCTTAAGCCTCTACACAGACATGCAGCCATTTCAAAGAGAGGCTTGTCCCCTCCGGCATGAGCAACAATTACCCAGCCATCTGAGTAGAATGATAGGTGTCTATGACAAATTGTAGGCTGGAGACATTTTAGAAATAACAATAACTTGCATCTTTAGTGCACTTTCCCATTTACAAAGAACATCCGCCTCTATTAATTCCCGGATGCTCAACTCCGGCCAGCAAGGAAAACGGGGCACACACCTCTGTGTTCAGGCAGGCATCTGAGCCCTCCGCTGTTTCTGTGTGTCCATCCACATGCTGCCAGAGGTTCTAGAAGATTCCAAGGGAACAGAAAGCACCCTTTCTTGCAGTCATTTCTGAGTCGTGTAACTCAAGGAGAACCTGCAGAGGGTGGATTCCCACCATCCTCTGGGCTACCGGGGCATTTTTTTAAAGCCAAATACCCGTGGGTGTTATTGGCTGGACTGCGACTGGAGACAGTGGGGAGGGAGGGAACGCCAGGCATTAAAAATGACAAAGCACTTTCATTTGTGAGAGCCATCCGAGGAAGGGTGGACATGAACATATTTTTCTGAGGGAAGCAATTTCACAAACCCTTCCTGCGGGCAGATGAGCAGGACAGAGACGGGCTCGGGATGGCCTCCGACATTCCAGGGAAAGACGGGCGATGGATGCTTTCTCGTTAATGTGGACAGGGAGGGAGTTGTATGCAAAATTCAAAGAAGGAAGGCAGTCCCGGTTCCCGCCCTTCTTCCTCTCACGAGTGAGGGCCTTCCTGAACTGGAGACAGAGAGGTATGGCGATCGGGCTGACCCAGAGTTACGCAGAGGTGATGGGATCGTTTCTGGGCCATTAGATGAGGCAGAAATAGCCAGGCCCAGTTGCCATAAAGCATCACGTTCCCTCGGGGAAGAACGCAGGTCATAAACGGCTTTTGTAGCAATTAAACACAAGAATAAAAGGTGAGTCTCCAACGCCACGGGGCCATCCCTTTACTAGGAACAATAACAGAAGTGACCAGGAGCCCCCAATGCGGGGGAGAGAACCTTTTGCCTGCACAGGCGCTGTCTGCATCCCTCTTCCTGAGCCTCCCATGCAGCTCCTTACAGGTTTTGCAGATGCGATGGCTGGTAAATGAGAGAGTCCCATCCCATCTTGCATTTGCCCAAATGCATTCGGCATCACACTATTGTAGCCTGTGCACTATTGGAACGTGGGAAAAATGAGAAAGTGGCCCTAATGCTCTCAGAGAAGGAAGTCAGCCTGACCCCTTGGAGAGAGAGCTACTGACTCTATGTTTCCACAGATCTGCTTGCCTGAGGGAACGAGTCAGCATTTCCTTCCTTTTCATTCCTGCCTCGTGGGCGATGTGAAAACATGAAGCAAGAGAGGCTATCCCTGCAGACTCCCACCACACACAGACAGCGCTTCACCCAAGCACACGCACACGCACACGCACATGCACACGCACATGCATGCACACATACACAATGTAGTTGAGGTTTTAGATCTTTCCTTAGATTCAGCAGCTTTTTTTTTGGGGGGGGGGATGTGAGGGTTGGAGGTAAGGAGGGCAGGGATTCCCCTTGCTCTGATTAGCTGTGTGTCCCCAGGGAAATCACTTCACCTCTCAGAGCCTCAGTTTCCTCATCTGAAAAAAATGAAGCTTTGGATTTGATGACCTTTGTGATTCCTTACAGACTGTGCATCCCCGATTCAATGAGTTCGTTTCTAAACGACAGCCTCACTCAGGCAGGCTCATGGGTTTTGCGTGTGTCTGTGCGTGTATGTGGCACGTGACCCAGCTGTGCACAGCAGGTAATGCAAGGGCTCCATTTCGTTCTCCGCAGAGCCCAGCTCCAGGGTGCGCTCTCTGCCCTTTCTCCCAGAGCCTTCCATGCACTTTCGACGGGCCCGTTATATCCAGACGGCTGTGTGTTCTGAAAATTACAGTGAGAGTCATGGTGCAATGACACACCTCTCAAGCCCCAAGCACCAACGCAAACCAGCACCCGATCCCTGTCGGAAGCAGTGAAGGTAGCCACAGCCCGCTGGAGCGTGATGGGCATTGTCTGCACACGCCAGTGCACTGTAGCATGTCAATACTCCTGAATAAGCTAATCAACCCATTTGCACCTCTGTGAACACGCTTCTTGGAGTCACTGAAATAGGTGTAGTAGAGATAGTCCAATGTGAGTGGAGGAGAAAGAAGGAAGAGAAGGGATATAAAGAACGAACTTGCTGCCTTTCCAAAGGGAAGAGGGGTTGCCATGTGTCTAAACACTCGGGGTTGCCTAGGTGCCCCTGCCTTACTGCCCACAGCCATGTGTCCATCTCAGTGTGTCCACCCACACCCCAGAGGGAAGAAACTCCCCAAGTCCCCAATTCTTTTAGCAACTACTGTTACGTAGAAGCAATACTCTCTTCCCTTTCTGAGGACTCATTCTACAAAAAGCTGGATACTCAGATTCCGAACCTCCCCTTTGACTGTTGGGCAGGGCTGCTGGACACCCGCTAGCAGCTGCCATCCGTCTTGCAATGGCAGAGGAGCCATGCTGGATCACGGTTGAACGTTGTAGGGGTTTTTGATCGATGGGACCCTGCCACTGTGTGTGTAAGTCACGTGCCATGTGGCTCCACTCCTGCAGGAGTGAGGTCCCAAGAGTGTGCACAGGTGGTGTCTGGGATCCCATGCAGTCCTCCGACAAGGTGGGGTTCTAAGCGCCCCCCCCCACAAAGTGGGATGGGATGAGTGATGTGCTGATGAGCTGGTTCTCACATGTTGTAAGAATGTCCTGATTTGGACTATTTACTGAATAGTGAGGTGTAAATGCTTCTACTGCGGCTCCCACAATCATAGCTGTAGTTAACAGCAGACTCACATGATTCCTGAACATTTAACATTTGCCTCTCATGAGCCAGCAGGCCAGCCCTGCAGCCCACTGACAGGAACTCCCAGAAGGCTATTGGAATCACCAGTGCGGCATGGCTTTCTTCCTCCTAGAAATCGGATGGGATGTTTATCCCAGAGATTGGTGAGAAAATGCTGGACGTTCTACCTTTTCCTGGACCTTTCTCTCTCCATTCCCATTTCCAAGGAGGACACTTCTAGGCCCATGGCTTCTGAAGACCCCCTAAATGATCTCTCCTGCGCCCCATACTCCTCAGTTCTATCTCTACAGGCATCTCAGACATCACACTTTTACAACAGGCCTCTTAAAGTCCTCCCACCACCAAAGAAACTCTTCTGCCCCAGTCTTGCTCAACTCAATAAATGGTGCCTCTGCCCATTGCTCAAGGTAAGAACTCTCCTTCACCTTCCATATCCAATCCATCAGCAAGACCTGTGGACTTGACCTCCAACTCACTCTAAACCCAGCCCTTTGGCCCATCCCCACTGTGTCCTGGTCCAAGCCACCGTCATCACTCACTGAACCCCTGCAATGGTGTGCTCACTGTACTTGTCCATCCCGTTCTTGACCCCTGTTTTCTGTACCCTACCCAAAGTAACCTCCAACATTCAAATCAAATTATATCTCTTTCCCTCTTTCTACTCATATGCACACTCCCATAGGCAGCTTAAGACACTGATGGACTCATATCACTCTTGCCTCCAGACTCCTTATTCTTATTCTGCCTCCTCTCCACCCTTACCCAATGCTGTCACCCTAAGCACTACACTTCAGACATGTTACCCTTCTCATCCTCAGGCATAAGTTAGCCTGTGCATTTAGTTTTCCACTGCCTGAGTTCCCAGATCTTTCCAGGCCTAACTATTCCTTTTTTTTATTTTAATATATTTTATTGGGGTTTTTTTACAGTGAGGAAGGGAGAGGGACAGAGAGTTAGAAACATCGATGAGAGAGAAACATCGATCAGCTGCCTCCTGCACACCTCTCACTGGGGATGTGTCAGAAACCAAGGTACATGTCCTTGACCGGAATCAAACCTGGGACCCTTCAGTCCACAGGCCGATGCTCTATCCACTGAGCCAAACCGGTTAGGGCCCTAACTATTCTTATTCAGGTCTCATCACAAAAGACCCTCCCTGCTTATCCTGGACGTTCACTGTCTGTCTAGAATGCAGGGTCCATGAGAGCAAAGACCAGTATTATTGACACACACAGAACCAATGACGGAGCAGGTAGAAGAACAGAGAAGTTCATTTCTTGTTCACAAGAGAACCAGTCAGGCTCCTTCCTTCATGTCACTCTGCTGTCTCTCAGAGTATCGTCACCGTCTGCGGGATCACAGCTGGGTCCCCACAGGCAACCCACAATAGAAGGGATCAAGGAGGAGGTAGCATGGTTACCAGCTAAAGGTCTGGGCACAGACATGGCCCACATCTCTGCCACTGGTAAGGCTCATTCACCTGGCCACTCTTCGCTATATACGAGGCTGGGAGATGTACTACATCTATCCGCGTACCCAGAAGGAAACCCTGGTACTTACTACTTGTTGAATGAATGAAAGTATAACAAGCCTACTAGTTTAGCAAATAAACATTTCAATTTGCCTTCGGAAACCATCAGCTCTGCAAAAGGAGGTGAAGAAGGTAAAAATTCAGCCTCCCCTAGTTTGATCCTCCATGGTGGCACCCTTGAACCACGGGAGACATTGATAAATAATGCAGTCTTCAGTTGCCGTGGGATTGACCAACTTCTCCGTCCTCGTCTTCTCCTCCCCATAAACCTCCACCCACCCTCACTAGAAAGGAGTGGAGAGAATGCCTACTTAGAGGCTAATAGAGAATATTGTGCCTTTTCTTCTCTAACTCCCTGTTTTCTTCTCGGATGCCCAGCTATTTCTCCAACTTCAATAGCGTCCTGCGTTCCTCTAGGGCCCTGTCCTATTTATTCCAGGTAGGGTGATGATTAGAAACGAACAAAGGAAAACAACAAGCGTTTTACAGTGAGCCGTGATTTCCTTCTAAGCCTTATTAAAAGTCTAACTCTACCTCAGATGTACATGTGAGCATATTTAACAAAGTCCTGTGGGAAAGACTCTGTAGATGTCACATATATCCACACTTAATGTGCAAAATTGGGGTTTATTAGTGGGATTTCTGTACTCCTCTGTAGTGAGTTTTGTACAGGAGAGCCCCTATTCTGAGCATCTTCGATGAAGTCCACTCTATAGACCTTTTAAAGGTATTAGTTATATAACAAAAGAAAAGCAATTGGTGAAATCAGGGGCTCTCCTGATTTCAGAAAAATAATCTGTTTGTAATAGTTATAAGGCCATTGATAGCAACTATGTGCCAGGCACTATTCTAGATGCTGGGGAGAAGGCGATGGGCCATTCAGAATTTCTTAAGGAATCCCGGATGGCGTGGCTCAGTGGTTGAGCATTGACCTATGAACCAGGAGGTCACAGTTCAATTCCCAATCAGGGCACATGCCTGGGTTGTGGGCTTGATCCCCAGTGTGGGGTGTAGAGGAGGCTGCAGATCAGTGATTCTCTCTCATTGTTGATGTTTCTATTTCTTACTCTCGCTTCCTCTCTGAAATCAATTGAAATCAATAAAAATATGTGTGTGTTTTTTAAAGAATTTCTTAAAGAAAAACCATGGGGCAGGGTTTCTCAATCTCGACTCTGTTGGTGTTTGGAGGATGGATGATGATTCTTTGCTGTGGGGCTGTCCTATGTGTTGTAGGATGTTTATCAGGATTCCTGGCCTCTACCCACTAGATGCCAGTAGCACCCCCATCCCAAGGCGGGATAAGTGAAACTGTTTTCAGACATTTCCAAATTGCCCTGGGGGCAAAATGACCCTCATTTAGAACCATTGCTCTAGTGGGGGAGAGAGTCGTCATTGGGGTCAGATCTCGGTTCTCGAGCCCTGGCTTAGCCAAACATGCACTTTAAAACCTCATGGAAATTACTTTACCTATCTGGGCCTTGGTTTCCTGACCCGTCAGCTGGTTAATAAGAGGATGATATGAGGTAATGCATATAAGATGTTTAGGTCAATGTTTAGCACATATAAAGACTCTGGAAATACTCTATAAAGGGTATGAAGTTTGATTTGCTCTGTGGCCATAAAAAAAGCTTCAGTTAATATAAAACTAGGTATTTATCACTCCAGTTTTTATGATTTCAACAGGGCTTTGTGCACCATATCTGCATCCTTCTGTCTTCATATAGGTAGAAGACATCGGTGCTGTTGGTGGCACAAAGAGGGAAACTACTAAAGAGTTCTCGCTCTTAATTAACAATTCACTGTTTTCTAGCACTTCGCTTTGCAATGGTTCTCTGACCTAGTGGATATTGTGGTAGCTCCCGAGAGTGTATGTTTCCCTGCAGGGATCATTGTCCTCTCTTTCCAAAAACCAGGTCCCAACTTTCCTTAGTTGATTCATTGTCATTGGAGCTGGGAAATAGAACAGAGTATCAGAAGGAAGATTCATATGAGGATAAGTGCATCTTTCCAGTAGAAACTGCATCTCATCTCTGGTGACTTTAAACTTGTGGGTGGCACCAATTACTTTAGGTATGTGTCCATCTCTGCTTCAAATTCAAGACGGTGACTTTGGAAAAAGAGGAACTGGCATGTGAACAGCTGGCCAGCTAGTAGTACTGAACGTAAATATTTGTGGAGGAATGGAGAGGGCCAGGGATTGAGAACCACAGTGGTTCTCAATGGAAACATAGTTAGTGATTGTAGGGGAGATCGGTAGAACCACTTGTCAGGCTTTTGGGACTGACAACAAGATATTGAGAAGGGACATGCCAATTTCATCAAGGGGATGTTCAGCTTAAATTGGAGAGACGGTCGGGAAAAACATGAAACAAAATATATTCTTAAAAATTACATATGGTGGAGGATTGTGAAATGACATTAAAAGAATAACAAAAGTCTTCTGATATGTTAAAGAAAAAAAAATACAGGAATGGTAATCAGACAGCCTTTATGCCCCCAGTTACCTGTATCCCCAGGGCACCTTTTGTGACTAAGAAACAAAGTGAACTTGGAAGTTTAATGCAGGTACAAAGAGGCTCTGCAAGACCCTGACAATGGAACGGCAGGTGGGGAATCCTTGAGCCACTGGGTTGAAATGTGTTGGAGACTGTGTACATTGGGATAAACAGAGAGAGAGATACAGAGGCACCATCCTTGTGGGAATATGATTCAGACCACTCGGGGAGACAGGGCACTGGACTCCTGCATTGTTAACGAAGGTTATGAACTTCACACCTGCAGAATGCACCCCTCTCAGGGTTTGCCAACGCTCCCCAGATTTGCTGTGTTCCTCCTCCTGTTAAAGATACACCTCCCTGAAACATTCTTCACCCCCGTTAACATTTCATCTACTGGGAGGTTGAGGAAAAGCAAGAGTAACTGCTAATTCTGGACTTAATTCTAATAAATCTAGAAGAACTCGTGAGGAAATCAATTGGTGAGGCCCTTTCAATATGAATTTTCATTATTTTAATTTAATGTAATTATTATGAAAGTTATTAAAAACATAGCTTTTACATTCCTATAGTGCCTTGTCATAAAAGCACACAGTCTCCCCTGAAAATCTCCCACCCAGTGCCTACTGTCCACAGACACTCAATGCTTTTAACTGACTCCTTAGGAATTTATCTCCACATCTCTAAATGTAATTTTAAAATTTTCTATTCTTGATTTTTACTTCTGGGCATTATCTTTTGACTTCCCACTATGAAAAATGAGAAACCAGCTCTCTTTTAAATCATAAATTTAAATCAAAAGGATGGGAATTTTATGTTTTAAAAACATAAAAATTCCAATCCTTCCAATATTGTGAAATAATTTTCCTCAGGTTGAAATTCAGCCCTGCTAATCCATGTAGTGTACTATGATTATTCTCCCTTTCCTACATAACTCTGTTTCCAGTGGTTCTATTTTTGCTTTTCTGTAATAATTATGGACATGTCTATAAACTCTCCTTTAATTGTGTACATCTTTTTCTCAATATATTCAAATATACTGGGAGTTACAGCAATGTTATCTTCTTATGAAAATCCCTCTCCAGCTTCCTGATCTGCTCCCATCAAGACTGGTTGATCCATAAGCCCAAAGCCCATCTGTTGCCTTAGGATGTTCCTCCCCATGATCCTGGGGACCCCTTTCTCCTCTCTGGTGTTGTAGTCTCTTGTTTTCTGTATCTTGTTTCATTTACTCCACACTCAGAAGTAGGTACTGTTATAAGTTCCATTTTGCAGACGAGCCAAACCAAGGCATGGGGAATTTAGGCAAAATTTCGCAAAGGCATGTAGTTTGGGCACAAATGGCACAGCCAGACCTCAAATCCAGAATCCATCTGACACCAAACCCATGCTCTTACTCTTCGATCATTCGCAGCACAATTTTTGGCCATTCTGCCTGAGATGAGAGATCAGTTAAAGTGGCAGAAGTTGGAGGCACTTCAGGTGGCTGAGAACCTTGTGTAGGCCTCGCAGCCCATGGTCAAGTCAGTCTGTTGCAACCTTCCTATTTTAAGGCACTTTTATAGCCCCTGACTCACTGTCCCTAATGGCAGCTTCTTATTTCAGGGATTATCGGTTAAAAAAATATATATATAGCTTCTGGGCATGTGACACTGTTCTCAGGTCTTTAATGTCAGAAATAATGATCGCGTTAAATTGGAGCTCATTACCACGGAATGAGACCTCACTGAGCACTCTTTTTTGGGGGTTGTTTAGTGATTTTTTTTTTTACCTCCCCTCAGTAGCTCTGATATGGTACACTGTGGGGAACTGGGTGTTTGGAGTGGCAAACTTTTAAATAATAAGAAAGCCCTCCTTTCATCAATGGAAGGAATAGGGTCCATCCTCCATTGTTCTCACCAAACGCAGGCTGTGCCTTTGTTATGGTCTCGTGGAAAATTTTCTGAGCCCCTTAAGCCACTAATACCAGTTGTATCCCCAGCAGCCACCACACGTACTTAAAGCATTATATTCTGCACAGCCCTTTCCATAATGAACCTGACAATCCCGTTTTATGATTTGTTGAGTGGTTAATTCAAAATACGCCATTCTCTAGAGCCAGCTCTCTGGTGGATTCCTGCTAGGCCTCCAACACAAATACAAAGGCTTAGTGTGCCCATTCTCAGAGGGCACCATGGGGCCTGGTCAGAGCAGGGTGCTACCCCGTGCCTGGGACTCCGGAAAGAGAGTGGCCGGCCTCTACTCTGCCCGCCGGAAGCTCCTCTGAAAAACTGTCAGAACTACAGCCATAGTGGAGGAGGGACCTGGCATCCTCACAATCTGGGTGTCGAAAGGACACAGGCATCCAGGAGCATGGCAGGAGGCAGAGAGCTTACGGCACACCACCCAAGGAACAGTGCAGGGACTGGGCACCCAACCGAGGCAAGCAAAGTACAAAGGTAAGGCTGGCCAGTTGCCTCCAAACAACAAATGAGTTGTCTGAAAGGAATTGCCCCCCTCATCCTCACCAGCCCCAAAAGGCAGAATGGGAGCCACGTGGATAGAAGGGACAGGAAATCAGCTTTTCACTGGCTGAGAAGGAGCCTTCCCCCAGTGTTGTTGGGCAGCATCACAGCTTTCCTTGTGAGCACCTGAGGAGTTCCTTTGATTGGAAATGTTGAGAGAGATGGGACATCCACAGATTCCCTAGAGGAGAACCCCACACCTGGCTTTAGGGAGGACTGTCCATCTCAATATGCTTCTTAATGATGCAGTTCTGTGAGTCTAAGATGAGAATGTTCATGAATCACTTTTTAAATAAGGGGAAGACCTTTTGTAAATTAATAAATATCTGTTTTCTAGTGCTACTTGAGAGTGCTATTAGAAAGGTCAGCAAACTTTTCCTTAAACAGACAGTAAATATTTTAGACTTTGTGGACCATATAAGCTCTGTTGTGACTGACTACTCAACTCTGTTATAGTGCAAAAGACAATACACAAATAGACAATAAACAAATGTGTTCTAATAAAACTTTATTGACAAAACAAGCAGTGGCTTGGGTTTGGCCATGAGCCATACTTCGCCAACCCCCACTTTAGATAATTCTGAGAAGCCCAAGGAATAAAAGGGCTATGCTGACAGCACAGTGTGCTCATGAGCATCACACTCATGTACAACACACGTATCTGTGTGCAGGGATCATATTGTTTGAGTAGTGTGGTTTGGGGAGTGGCAAGGAGAAGGAGACAGAACACACATCTGCACATACAGCGCGAAAACCTGTAAGGCCTGCTGGCAGTGGTCTGCACAGACCAGTTCTCTGTCACAGTGACATAAAGGCTCCAGCCCCAGAGCTACCCCAAGGGGAGTTGCACACAGTGTCTGAAATTCCTTCTGCTTCTCTGTCTTTGCTTTGGGCATCTGCCTTGTGAAGAAAAAGCCCTAACTAAATGCAACTTTGTTCTGAAGGAGGGAAAACACAGGTACTCAGGTTGGTCTATCAGATTGGCTGGTTGTCACGTAGACCTTCAGATTGGGAAGTCAAGCCTGATCGGTGCCTGGTGCAGCCAGCAACGGCGAGGAAGCCCTCCGCTCCTGGAGGAAGGCAGCCAGGGAGCAGTGAGAGGTGGGGGACAGGTCTGCACTGCCTGCGTGGCAGATTCGCTTAGAAACTGCCCAGTGCCTATGCCTCTGACCACTGCCGTTTATGTGGGGTGGTCTTGGAGTCGTTTTAAAAAGGAGTTGTTTTAAACAGTCGTTTTAAGCCGCTGATGAGCATTTATAGAGCTGGGATATTTTTGTAACCTTGCTTATCTGGCATGGCTATAGTTCAAGGGGTTAAAATACTTGCAAATTCTGAGTTTCTTGGATTCAACATACTTTCCTGGAGGATTGCTTCATTACCCTTTGCTCTGCTCTGGCCATTTTCTTTGTCAACCCCCTCCCCCTCTACCTTCTGTGCCCGTTTTCTCCATCTGAACTTTAGAAGCCTTCTAGACCACGCTCCTCGTGACATGCTCCCCCATCTGGTTCTGGACACACACACACACACACACACACACACACCACACACGTCCTCTGGCCCTGGGAGACACACACACACACACACACATTTCCTTGGCAACCAGAAAGAAGCACATCTGATGCCATTTGCTGCCTCTTTGAGTTTTGTCACACCCGAAGAGACAGAAAGAACAGCCTCCGTTCCTTCCACAGTGCACTGTGGATCCTGATGTTTCCAGTGGTTTTAAGTTGAGGTTTCTCTCCCCTCCTACCAGCTCAGCCACAGCCGTGCCCTGCATTTGAAATCTGACATCCTCTGTCCCTCACTCACTCTGTCGTCAGCTTGGCAAGGCCCTTAGGTATTGGAGTCCCCTTAACTAGGTGAACTGTTCTGCGAGGAGATGACCTTCACACAGGAGCAAGGGCTGTCACCCGTGATCTCAGATACTCAAATACGTGGAGGTTCCCTTGTGTCCCACCCAGGAAGGGCACCTCACCAAGAGCAGTAGGTGTACCACCTGTTTCTGTGCAATGTGTGTCAAGATAGATTATATTAATGTATAAATTATTACCGGTTCTGGAAAATACTGCCAGCTGTCTTGAGACACATCCACTCATTTTTTTTTTTAATTGAAAGGAAAAATGGTGTCCAATTGAAAGGCTCTTAGGGGAAAGCAGGGGGGAAATCATGAAAAAGAGCAAAATTGTCCATGGGGTTTATAGAAATTAATTGTATTAAAAGTTATGAAAGTAATCTTTAAATAATTCCTCCCACGGCCTTGGGGAATGAAAACACTGAGTGGCTTTTTGTTCTCCGAGATAATATGCCGTCCTAGAGTCTTCAACATGATCCCTCTTTTCTTATCAGAAGCCTAATGTCTGAAACTCCCCTAAGCAGAATGTTATTTGTTATTTTTTTTTTCAAACTGTTAATCTGTATTACCGTGGAGTTGGGGAATTCATGAAGCAGAATGTAATGTAAAATTTCCCAAATGGGAGATGATAAGGATTTGCTTGCACTCACTGGGTACCACACTCAGTGTTAATGAGTCTTAACTTCAGGACCTTGTCATTTGCTCAGATAATGCATGTGCCATGGGTTATTAGTATACCAGGGAAATGGGACTTGCACAATCTCATATAACATGCTGTCAGATGGGATGGAAGTACCAGGGATGTGCTGACCGTCTGCAGTTCCCTCTGTTTTGTCAGTTAAGCAAGAATCTTGGGGTGACTGCTCTTGGAGTGAAAGAACCATTTTCCTTGACTCCAGGGCCCTTTCTCCGAGCTGCTGGGAAAATGGATTCTGAGGATGTTGCTAGTTTATGTGAAGGGGGCTACTGATAGCCTTACTCTCTGGATGAGGCCACCTTCGACCTACCTGGAAAAGGCTCCTGGCTGTCCCACCCTAAACCAGTTCCAGGGCAGCCCACCGGAATGATAAACTCCGAGAACTAAGTATTCTAAGGTCTGAATGTTACCCGATGGCCACTCCAATGTCAGGCATTCCTCTTTCGGCTTCCACATACATGGCTTGTGTTTCTGATTCTCAAAGTCATTGCCTAAGGACCTTGCAGGCCTCTTACCTTTGTGAAGTGGCCACCTTCTAGACATAAATCTAGGAACAGCTCTGTGGCCGTGACTAAAATGCTAACAGAGCTCCTAATGTTAAGCAAAGAAGCAATTCTTCCCAATGAAAGATCAAACGCCTCTGAGGAGCTAAACCAATATTAATATTGTGGTCATAATATATTTTTTTTTAGTCATAGTCTTACAACTAATCACGATGTGCGTTATTTCTTCTCCTTACGGTAACTCAGCAAGGTGATTATATTAAAAATAAGAAAAGCAGGAGTTAAGAGAGTTTAAACTTGTTACTCATACTCACACACTTAGTAGGTGGTGGGCCTGGGATTCAAATCCAGATCTATCTGATTTGAAAATTGATATACCGGATTCCCGTGCGTTGGATAATTAAACTCTTTTCTCGCTAAAAGCCATTTTGATAAGAGGAGAGAGGAGGGGAAGGGCGAGAGAATGGGCACATGGGTTAACTTAAGGCTAAGATGAAAACATGGGACATTCTAAAGAAGACATTACCCGATGCAGTGTTGCCTGGGATGACCTGCCCTTTGGTAGTTCTTTGCTCACTTCACTTGAGTAAGGATCCCTGCGCCCTTTGCCTAGGATCTTTCTTCTGGAATGATTATGTTGTGGCATGAGCTGGTTGTTGTCGGAGAGATTGGAGCTGCCAGAGTCAACAAGCATCGGCATCAATGATGGCCAGGGAGGCAGGGGCCCCGTTTCCGAGATGCACAGCTGTTTTCATCCACTCTTCTGCAGACATGTGTTCAAACATGCAGTAGTCTCAAGAAAAGCCTTCATGTATGGTCACAGTGCACATGGACCTAGATATTCAAGGAAATATCTAGGCCACAAGGAAAGTTTCAGTAACTTTTCCTCTCTGAACATTTCTTATTGCAAAGCAGAGATACGCCCGCCCCAAAGGACAGAAGCCAAAGGGGTCATATGGGCTCATGTACCTGAAAAACCCACGGGGAGGTCCACTTGGATAGGCTGTCAAGTCAGAGGTAGAGGTGGATTAGGGACTCAAACCAGGTCACCAGGCAATTTCTCTCCACCATCCCTTGGAGCTTTCTCTTCAATACTGTTTCCTTTTTCTGGAGGAGTTTCCTCTTGGGGTCATGAAATGGCTACAGCAACCCGGATCCTGTGTTCCTCAATGCACATGCTCTGGGAAAGAGGGAACATCTTTTTCTCAGAGCTTCCTGGAGGGCTCCCTCCGTCACTTGTCCATCACAGTGGGCGAGCAGAGGAGGTAGAGTGCTGACCAGGGTAGGCCTGGATCAGATGCTGTATCCCTGGAGTCAGCCCCACCCAAACACATGCACAGAAATGGGAGCAGAGATAAATCTCAAAGTGGCTGCATCAGGAAAGGGGTGGGTTCCTGCTGAGGGTGAAAAGGCAGTGAATGTCCACTGCAGCGTCTGCCTGCCCACTGGCTTCCACGAACATGTGCGTAAAGTAGGTGGTGCGTCCCAGTCCCTTCTTTTGGTGCATGCTGCCAGGCTCTTCTCAGCAGGCAGTGCAGACGCGGCGAGGACAAGGGGGGTTGATTGTGGTGTACTCAGGTGATGTGAAGTCGCACGGTCAAAGGCATGCCTGTTCAAGGTTGGTTCTTGACATAGTGTCTTAGAACCTTGCTACTAACGAGTGGCTCACAGACAAGCAGCTTCACCTGGAAGCCTCTTAGAAACTCTGACTCCTTGACCTCATCCCAAACCTGCTGAATCTACCTAGTGGCCTGGAGCATGGATTGGCAGATTTTCCTATAAAAGGTCCAGAGAGAAAATATTTCAGCTCTGCAGGCCATAGGTCTCTGTCGTGACTGCTCAACTCTGCCTGCTGTTAGGGCGCAATGGAGACCCACAGACAACATGTAAAGAAGTAAGTGTGGCTGTGACTCAATGAATCTTAATTTGCAAAACAGCCATCGGCCAGCTTTGGACCTTGGGTGGTAGTTTGCCAAGAGGATCAGACCTCCTGGCAGGGACTGGAGTCCCTTGTGCTCACCTCTGCTTTGGGTTCCATATTGGGATGGATTGCTAGAACGTGACTCAAAAGTAACCTCATTTTATTTGTTTCTTCAGAGTGTATGCGTTGAGTACTCACTATTTGGGAGGCATATCTGCAATGAAAAGATGATGGAAGGGTCTCAGACTTTCCTGAGTGTCGGCAACGTGGCAGTACTCTCCTGGGGACACGCACTCTCCCATGTGCAGAAATATGTGCCGTTGCATAAAGACCAGCATATTTGTGCCCATCTTCTTGGGAACCAGACACAGGCTTGGTCATGGGAATGGAACACTCTTAACTTGCTCTGAGGCAGCTGTGAGGTGCAGATTTGTAGCAGAGCCCACTGTCCACCTGACCCCTCCGTTCCTCCGGATCCACAAGGGTTTGCGGGCCACAGTGAGGCCTCCACAAAAAGGAGCCGCACAGAGCTTGGTGTCAGACTGTGGGTCCCTCTGCGGAGGCGCTGTTCTCTTCCCTTTGCAGCAAGTATCAGCTCCACTGCCTCTCCCCAGCCGTTCCTGTCTAAGTGCTTCTTTCATTTTTCTCTAGAGACCCCCTCCTGTCCAGGACACTTTGTATTTTACATTTGAAAAGGCAGAGCCTGAGTCGCCAGCTCCAGCCCAGTGCTGCCCTGCAGCCTCGCGTTTTGGGTTTTGGCCTCAGGCTCCCTAAACCTCTCACAGGAGGGTGGGCACTCCTGTGTGCTGTCCCTCCAGCTGCCAGCGCTGCTGCTGGCTGGCAGAGCCCACTTCCTAGTCGCGGAGAAGCGCATTGTCGTTTCACTCCGACCACTTACCAGATAAGAACTCTCGGCTTCACATGTGGCCAAAATGACTTGCAGCCGGGCTGCCGGGTTCCCAACCTCAGGAACAGAGAAGAAATGTTTTAGTGCCGCCTTCGCCCGAGAGCGGCCGCGGGCACATGTCCTGTCCCCGCCCGTGTTTCTCAGTCCTTCCTCTTCCTTCTCAGTCTCATCCCCTTCCTCCATGCCTGGCCTCCTCAGGCCAAGAATTCACCCAGTCCCTCAAGACTGTAACAAGTCTTGCTTCTCTTCCCCCCTCCCTGCCCCCAGAGCCAAGGCCAATCCGACAGAACCATGTGGGCCAGGAGGCCAGGATTATCTCCGGACTCACTCTGGATTCACACTTACTGACCTAGAAAAACGTAAAAGAGTCAAACGGCATGTGAATCTCCCCTTCCCTCAGAGAAGGGGTCAGCTCAGGTGTCCTCGGCCTAGATGCCAGAGGCAGCATGGCATCAATGTTTTCATCAAAAACCAGCCCGCATTTATTGGACAACTATTAAGCCTTCTCCGGGAAGTCTGCAAAAAACATCCCAGCTGGCCTCCCTCTTTCCAGGATTGGCCCCAGCCCCCAGCAACCACTGTCCACACGGCAGCCTGAGCGGTCTTTATAAAGCCAGCGGTCACATCACTCCCCTGTTCAAAGTCCAGGCGCTTCCTCTTGCAGTTAAACTGAAATCCATACCCGCGGCCCGTTCTTCTGTTGGGTTGGCTTTTTTCTTACCAGTTGGTAAGAAGAACCCTTTGTTGACCTAGAGACATCAGTCGTCTGTGGTGCAAACGTTTTTCTTGAATCTATTGTTTAATCTTTAGACTTTGTCTATGGCACCTTTTGTATAAAAAATTTTACATATACAAAGTTAAATATGTCCAACTTTTCTTTATGGCTTCTGGGTTTCTTGACTTGATTAAGACAGATACCCTCCTTCACATGATCATACCTGCAATCCATCTGGGCTTTTCTTCTAAGAGTTTTTCATGGCTTATATTTTATATTTAAGTATTTACTCCATCAGAATTTATTTTTTTATTTGGTCAGAAACAGGGAAGCTAATTTCATTTTCCTCTAGATTAGGCTGCCTCTGTTTGTAAATAAAGTTTTTGTTGTTGTTGTTGTTGTTGTTGTTACTCCTCAGCCAAGGATATTTTTCCATTGATTTTTAGAGAGAGTGGAAGAAAGGGAAGAGACAGAGAGAAAGAAACATCAAGGTGAGAGAGACGCATCGATAGGTTGCCTCCTGCACAAGCCTCCAACCAGGATCAAGGATTGAGCCTAGAATCTAGGTACATGCTCTTGCCTGGAATCGAACCGAGGACCCTTTAGTATCAGGCCTATGCTCTACCCACTTAGCTATACCAGCTAGGGCTGTAAATAAATTTTTACAAGAAATAGGTATGGCCCGGCAGATGTTGCTCAGTGGTTGAGTGTCAACCTGTGAACCAGGAAATCACAGTTCCATTCCCAGTCAGGGCACATACCCAGGTTGCAGACTTGATCCCAGCATTTAAAAAAAATAAGTACGGCCACTGATTTACATATTTTCTATGGCTGCTCCTGAACTATAATGGCAGAATGCTATAGTTGTGGCAAAGACAATAAGAGCCACAAAACCTAAAATACTTTATATCTGGCTTTTTACAGGAGAAGCTTGACCACCCCTGCTCTAGGGGCTAACCATGTGTGCCAGCACAACCACTCTGTGCCCTCTGACATGAAAGTCTGCCTTTGTCATGTATGAAATTCCAGTGTGTCATAGGCTTTTTCACTGGGTTTCTCCATTCTGTTCCCCTGATCACTTTGTCTGTCTCTCTGCCAATACCATTTAGTTTTGATTCCTGTGACATTCTATTCCAGCAAAGCTATCCCCCTTCATGGGTCTTATTTTTTATGCTTTTCCTGGCTGTTCTCATATGATTCCTCCTCCATTAGAATTTAAGATATTTTTATCTCTTTCCCCAAAAGTGAAAACTTTGTTGGAATTTTTAACAAGAATTGTATTATATGCATATATGTATTTTAGGAAGAATAGATATTTTAATAATATTAAGTCTTCCTATCTAAGAAAATACCTTTCTATCTTTTCAGTTCTTATTTAGGGTCTTTTTAATATGACTTTATAATTTTATTCATATAGATCTGTATTAGTCAAGGTCTAGTCAGAGACAAAAACTATGCCAGTAATTTGAACATGGAATCTTTATAAAGATTTATTAACTAATAAAAAGTGATTAACTTCTAAAAGGGTTAAAGGAAGATTCTAAGGAGTACAGAAATAGCAAATGCAGGAGACAGCTACTATTCTGGGGCTGAAGGAAGGAACACAGGATGGAACAAAGAACTTAGGAGAGGGACTCCCCCCCCCCCCCAGAACCCAAGGCTGAAATTCAGGCATCTGGGTTCAATTTCCTCTGATGTTAAATTTGCTCCTATGTATTTGTATCCCTATTGTCATTTTTTTGTTGCCATTCTCATTTCTAGGTGCTCATTGATGTTAGAGAGTGAAACTGTTGATTTTTGTGCATCTCTCTTTATTATTTTAACTAAATTGTCTCAATTATTTGATTAGTGGTTCATTAGACTCTCTTGGGTTTCCTAAGTATTTAGATATAGCAGCACAAAAGAGATAGTCTTATCTATTTTTCTCAATATTGATATCAGCAATTTTCTTTTCTTATATTTACTAGTTCCTCAGATAATGTTAATTTTAACAATTTATCTGTTTTACATAGTTTTATATTAAATTTTCTGTTCTTAATATTTTCTCCTAAACATGCCCAATTCTGAGAGATCAAGATGGATATCTCCCAATCATATTTTATTTTATAGTCTTGGATGTTCAGTAGCTTTTCTTCTTTATTATTTAGCTGTTGTATGGTGCATATAGGTTTATGGATATTACTAGAGGCCCAGTGCACAAAATTCATGCACAGGTAGGCCTGGCTGGCAATCAGTGCCAATCTGTGAGGTGACCAGTGGAGCAATCAGGCCCCACTCGCACCTGCCTGGGCCTGGCACTGCCCGCTCACCTGCCCCACCATCCCGCTGCAGTTCTGCTCTCATTGGAGCCCATCATGGCCAGCAGTGCCTCCACTGCTGCCCGCTGCCAGCACTGCCAACCCTGGCAACACCCACCATGTTCCGCGCTGCCCCCTGGTGGCCAGTGAACATCTAACTCCAGGTCAGTTGAACTCCTGTCTTTGGGGATAATTTGCATGTTAGCCTTTTATTATATAGGAGGATAGCTCCTTTATAAATTGTACTTTTTAAAAAATATATTTTATTGATTTTTACAGAGAGGAAGGGAGAGAGAGAGTTAGAAACATCGATGAGAGAGAAACATCAATCAGCCGCCTCCTACACACCCCCTACTGGGGATGTGCCTGCAACCAAAGTACATGCCCTTGACCGGAATCAAACCTGGGACCCTTCAGTCCACAGGCCAATGCTCTATCCACTGAGCCAAACCAGTCAGGGCTAAGTTGTACTTTTTAACATTAGATTGTTACTCTTCATTCTGTTCTATACCTTCAACCTCAAATTCCACCTTTCCTGAAATCCACATTGCTACTTTTCCATTCTTTTTTGCCTGGTTACTCTCTCTCTCTGTACTTTCCATGTCAACTCTCTTTTCTGTTTCCCCTTGTAGGTCAAATAACATAACTGTCACTCTTCCACAGTTACTATGTTTTTAGACTCTGACACCTTCAGTTGTTGTTTCCAATGGGTCTCAGTAACACTGGAAGCTGCTTCAGTCAGAAATAAGCATTGCTCATATATTCTGCTCTTCCCTTACTATTCACCCCTGAGACAGCACTGTAATGAGTGTCCTGTGGAGTAGGATAGGTGCTTTAGAGGTAGCCCCCCAACAAGACCCCCAGCCTCCAACCCTTATTGTCCTGGACATGTGCCTGATTTTATTTTGCTCGTGTTGATCCAACCTCTTCATTCATGCAAAGACAGAAATGACCAGCAGAATACTATTCTTTTCTGCTTATGTTACTCATCATTTTACTTAATCCTCACAATAATCCTGGAGAATACTTTACTATCCCTAGTATGTAGATGAGGAGAGAAAGGCAGCATGCTTATGAAAACACAGCCTGCGGGAAAACAGAGATAAAACTTGGCAGTTAAGAAACCATTAACTTAAAATGAAAACACAGCCCACTGAATGGGAGAACATATTTGCCAATAATACCTCTGATAAGGGGTTAATTTCCAAAATATATGAAAAAAAAACTTATACAACTCAACGCTAAGAAAACAAACCATCCAGTGGAAAAAAAAATAAGCACGTGACCTGAATAGATACCAAAGAGGACATAAGATGGCTAATAGACACAGAAAAGATGCTCAATGTCACTAGTCATCAGAGAGATGCAAATTAAAACCACAATGAGATATCACTTCACACCTTCAGAATGGCTGTCATCAATTAATCCACAAACAAGTGTTAGGGAGGATGTGGAGAGAAGGTAACCCCCATGCTCTGTTGGTGGGAATGTAGACTCGTACAGCCACTGTGGGGGAAAAATGGAAGTTCTCTGGCCAGATGGCCCCGTTGGTTGGAGCATCATCCATTATACCAAAAGGTTGCGGGTTTGATCCCTGGGTCCGGGTACATTTGGGAGGCAGCTGATCGGAGTTTCTCTCTCTCTTTCTCCCTTCCTCTCTCTCTAAAATCAATAAAAATATATCTGTGGGTGAGGATTATTTTTAAAGTATGGAGGTTCCTCAAAAAATTAAAAATGAAACTGCCTTTTGACCCAGCGAGTCACTTCCTGGAACACTAGTATAGCCAAAGAAACCCGAAATACTCATTCAAAAGAGTATATGCCTCCCTGTGTTAATTGCAGCATTATTTACAATAGCCCAGACTTGGAAGCAGCCCAAGTGCCATCAGTAGAAGAATGGATAAAAACACGTGGTACATTTACACAGTGGACTACTACTCAGCCATATTGAAGAAGGCAATCTTACCTTTTATGACAGCTCAGGTGGCCCTGGAGATTGTTATGCTAAGTGAACTAAGCCAGTCAGAGAAAGACAAGCACCATATGATTTCACTCATATGTGGAATCTAATGAACAAGATCATCTAACAAACAAAATAGAAACAGCAGCATAGATACAGAGAGCAGATCGGTAGCTGTCAGAAGGAAGGAGGCTTTGGAACCTGGGTGAAAAAAGGTAAAGGGATAGGGCCCAAAACCCCACATATACACATGCACAGTGTGTGATTGCAGAGGGAAATGGGGTGAAGGAAGGTGGAAGAGAGCAAAGTGGGGATGAATGGGATCAGAAAGCAACCTTACTTGGGGCAATGAGCACCTGCTGCAATAGGCAGATGATGTGAAAAGAAACTTTTTAAATAGGAAGAAAAAACACACCTTGGCATGTATTTTGTTTGACTCAATACACTGCTTCTCACATCCCCAAAGTCCACCAGCTCACAATTCAGCACCCCCCGCAGCCCCCCACCTCCCATGCTGACATTGGCACTTTGGGGTGATGGAGGCAGAAAGTGAAAGCACTCCAGAATGACCCAATTCTGGCTCTTTTCACCAGCTTCGCCACTGGCACTGAGTAATGCCAACATAACCTTTACTTGAGCTTAACACCTTTACTCCCCTGCCTTAGAAATCAGTCGTTATTGTTAAACGTTTGAAAGTTCTGAGAAGGTCAGAAATGTTCTCCCAGGGAGAGATTTAAAGAATCTTTGAGCGAAGTTAATGGAAACTAAGAGACTAAGCGAATGAAAAGAAGGCAGTTTTAAGATGAGAGCCGTGGGGGGCTATAGCTCAATGAGAAGGAACAGGGGGCACACTGCGTTGGTCGAGGACAAGGGTGAGTATGAGAGGGATCATGGTGGAAGGTGGTGCTAGAGCTGCTTCACTGCAGGTCGCGCTCTGGTTAGCGACTGGGACCCTGGCTGTGGGCAGCAAGGCCTATGTAAAAGTATGACAGCAGAGGTACCCGGGACACAACAGTTGCTTAGAGAGAGTAACTTCACAGTGGTGATGGTGGGTTAAGATGGTGTGTGTGAGAGAGAGAGCAACTTAGTAACAAGCAAACATATCACAAAAGAAAAACTGTAAAGGGCCCATGAGCATTTTGGGAGGGGAACGGGGGAGGGAGAGAAGGTTAGCTCCATCTGTTATTAAGTAAATGCAAATTAAAACAACCATGAACTCCCCTTCATTATTACCAGAGGAAGTGGCCTTGACATATAAAAATTTTCAGGGAAAACTTTAAAAATGTGGACCGAGATGTCCCAAAGTATCCAAACCCTTTGACCTATCATCTCCATCTGAAGAAATTAATCGTGAGGAAATAATGTGGCTCTGTTCAACATTTTATGTGAGAAAAATTTCATTACTGTTCATAATAGCAAAAAATAGGAGCAACTTAAATGTTAAGGGTTAGGGGATTGGTTAAACTCGTGATGGGGCCATGATGTCATATTCATACCCTGTAGCTATTTACACTGATGTCTGTGAACAGCAGTTGAGACGGAAAGATGGTCACAGGTCAGCGTGCTCATCCTTAACTATCGGTTTCTAGGCCCAGATCAGTCATAAATGGAGCATCTGTGTTTGCAAGGGGCTGGCCCTGGCCTGCCTCTTCTCTTCCATGGTCCTGTTTGTCCATCTTTATGCTGACCCCATGCTGCCTTAGTCACTATAGCTTTATAATAAGCCTTAAATCCCAGTAGGTCTAATTCCCCTGACTCTGGCCACAGTGTGAAGAAGAGTTTTGGGTGGAGGGACAAGGTTAAAGCAAGGGGGCCAACTGGGGTGCTGTTGAAGGAATTAAAATTAGAGGTGGCACATGGAAGTGTTTCTGGGGAAAATGAGGATACTCTTAATACAAGCCCAGGGTACTGAAGGGCACTAATAATGACTTTTTACTCCACATATTGGCCATTTAATAAAATATCTTAGATCTTGGGCCAGCGTTAGAATCATCAGGGAAGAGAAATAAGTAGCTGAGAAGAGCACTGAATTTAAAGTTCTGTGTCCCCTGAGTCGTCCACCATGTCTTGCATTTATGCCCGTAGGTACAAAGGAGGTACATATCCCTCCTGCTCCTACCGCATTCCATCAGTCTCTCAACCACCTTTTCCAGAAAGTGTGAATCACTTTGTGCAGTCGCTGCCATTATAAACACCATGAATTAAGACTTCACTATCGACTCGAGCCAATGGTGAAAGAAGCGCAACGTGGCTACTCATGCAACAAACATTAAGAAATCCCAAATGGTTGTGCTTTCTTAGAAGAACTAATAAATGATTTCCAAGGGCTTCCTTCCTTCCATGGAAACGAAATGAATTAAAGTTTAACAAGTAGGTGGTGAAAGCCTTGCTGACATGGCTGAAAAATTCCGCAGCAGTGCTGATGGAAGGCCAGGGTTCTCCCGCTTTCTACCATATTAAATAATTACAACACGCCAGGAGTGACCTTCTTAAATTTGAACTGTACTGAGATTTAAAACTGTGCCTTCAGTCAGTATAATCCAGCTAGCGGATGCGTAACTTATTGGTTCTGAACTAAAAAATTGTGTAAAGTATAAAGTAAAAAGGAAGCTGCCTATATCCTTTTAAAAAATCCAAATGAAGTATCAACCATAACTTAAAAAAAAAATACTTCTAGTGGGAAGGAGGAAACACAGTGGAGAGGACTGTGATGAATGCCAGGCGCGATACTCCTTGGACTACACCTTGTTTTGTGCCCTTGACTTTAGAACTGCGTAAATGTTTAAATAACTGTAAAAGAAAGGTAAATTATTATAGCCATTCTTAAAAACAAAAATGAAATAAATGACCCCAACTGTGTGTCCAGTGAGTGCCATGGACACAGAGAGAGGACTCGTCTAATGACTTTAAGACATAATGATTTGATGGGGCATCTTTAAGGACAAAGAGAACTGCAAAAACGATGAAGCTGTTTTCAGCACTATCATGGATAGTTCTATTGCCCTTGTTATTCTAGACTGGTGGGCATGCAGTGCAGGGTAAAGCAAACACGTACTTAGATTAGTGTCAGTGGCAACGGAGATTTGCAGCATCAGAAGAGGAGATACAGCTGAAAGGTCAGTGAGGTTGAATTAAAACCTTCTAATTCTGTATCTGAATACAGAGTATCAGTAAAATCAAATTAATGTATTTTATTTTAACTATATATTCTCATGTTTTACATAATTTTATATATAATGTATGATATTTAATATGTGTTTTTATATAATGTGTGTGTGTGTGTGTGTTTCTTTGCTGTGTTCACTGCAGAGAACTGAAAACAGTGGTTAACCTATTAGCAGTGAGCAACCCTAGCACCTAGACTGTAGTCCACAAATATTTCTTCTCATTAGAAGGATCCAGGACTCCTTGGAGAATGGCAGATTTCATATCTGGGGCAGAAAATATACAAGATAAGCCAGGAACATTATTTTGCCAGACCAGAAAGCAAAGGCTCACAAGCCAATGTGAAGACGCTCCCATTGGCCAAAGATGACACAATATATAAGTGTTATAGACATATTCCAACTATATTTTAAAAACAAAGAAGAGGCCCTAGCTGGTTTAGCTCAGTGGATAGAGTGTAGGCCTGTGGACTGAAGGGTCATGGGTTCAGTTCTGGTCAAGGGCACAGGCCCGGGTTGTGGGCTCAGTGATTCCCAGTAGCGGGCATGCAGAAGGCAGCTGATCTATGTTACACTCTCACGTTGATGTTTCTCTCTCTCTTCCTCTCTCCCCCAAAATCAATAAACTATTCCTAAAGTACCTCATTATCTTTTAGAGATGCATACTGAAATATTTGCAAATGAAATATGTCTAAGGTTTGCTTCAAAATAATAAGGTAGGAGAGCATGGGGGCAATTGATGACCCAAGACTGGCCACGAGTTGATCATTGTTGAAACTCTGTAATAGGCTTACTATTTTTCATAATAAAAAGTATTTTAAAGACATAATTTACATAATTTTATACATGATATAGTATATTATAATTCAGAACATGTCATTATTTGAGAAATAGCTTACCCCACCCTCTCACATTTTGCCCATTTTGGACTCTAGTGTGCTTCTTGTTAACTTTTTTTCCCCCTAAATAAATTTTATTGACTTGAGAGAGGAAAGGAGACAGAGAGAGAAAGAGAAATATCAAAGATGAGGGAGAATCACTGATTGGCTGCCTCCTGCACGCCCCACACTGGGGATCAAGCCTACAACCTGGGCATGTGCCCTGACCGGGAATCAAACGAACCATGACCTCCTGGTTCATAGGTGGATGCTCAAGTACTGAGCCATGCCAGCTGGGCTCTTTAACTGTTTTCCTTGCTTCTGCCACCAGAGGTGATTCTGATAGGCCATCAAAAGGGCTAGAGGATATGGCTGTATCCCAGCTCAGCATGTGCATGCTACATTCCATCCCCAGTCTCACTCCAGGGGTACTGGTACTGTATGTCCCCTCAACCCCATGTGCAGTAATGTGGAGTTTATTTTAGCATCCATGACTTCTTTCATTAGCTCTGTAAGTCATTGCTGCCCAAATCACTGATGGTCTGAACAGTTAACATTTTCAGTTACACTTTATTGTATTGTGTGGGGAAATATTATATAGTATTACACTAAAGACAACGGTAGAAGTTTGTGAAACTCTCTTTGTAAATTTCTAGACCAAAGAAGTATTCAGAGGCTTGGCCTGAGGCATAAAGGGAGAATTTTATCGTGTGCTGCCTCATTTTGTTCTTTGAACATGAATAATCTTGCACATCCATCCTTAGCACAACCTACGCTTTTTGCTTTAGTGTTGCTATCCGCTCTCCAGCTGGGCTGGCCATGGCTTGATTTTCTGGCTAACAGGAATCAAACAAAGGGGTAAAAGGGACTGAACCCCACGTTGTTTCTCCATCCTTGTTCCCTGAGACTCTTGGGGTTTGCCCCCGAATCTCTTGGACAAGGCAGTATTAAGACAGGAGGCTCTCCCACATTCTCAGCAGGGGCCTTCATGGCTCCTAAGTCAATGGGAGGGGGTGTAGTTGGACTCAGCTCATCTAATCCATCTCACCCCAGATTCCTAACCTGAGAGCTATGCTTCCGAGAAGACAAAATAGCTAAGTCGAGAGGCCATGGAATGAATAGCCTCCCAATTGGTGAGAAATGTAAGCTGAGAAGCAGTCTGACAGTTTCTCTCTCTTACATTAAAGAAAATGGATCTGGAGACTGGAAACTTCCCAGTCCCACAAATTTTAAGTCCCCAGGCCCAAGTGTTCCTAATGCTTCACACTGGAAAAGCTAGAAGCCTAAGGACAGGCCGCAGCTACAAGGCTACCTCTGGATGCTCAACCCATTATACCCCGTGAAAGCCATTTGACAGCATCTGGGACATGTTTTGTCATTAGGGGTGGGATTGGCGCTGCTGTTTATTTTCGTGGGGAAGAGGTGTGGGTGAAGGTGTCTGCGGCCACGGTATATGTTTCTGATGTAGGTGTCACCGAGTTTGGGGGGGGGGGCGCTGAGTGTGAGTTTTTGGAGGCTTTGGTTACTATTTTTGTTTTTGTTTTGTTCCTACTGCAGAAATGCCCCCAAGCCCCTGGGTTTGATTCCTCTGGAAATTCTGTGCTTCTCCACTGTGTTACTGGAATCGTCCAAAGCGCCATCCTTCCTTTGAACCATGTCAACCCCATCTTTCTGAGCCATTAAAGAGAACCGCCTCTGATTTTCATGTTTTCCTTTCCTTTTATCTAGAGGAACAAGTTGTCATTCTAATTAAACAGCAGCTTCATTACATGATGTGTGAGGGACACAATCTCTGAATCACTTTCACTAAACTCTAGTTTAAATAAATCCATGCCAATAATTACTTGAACATAAATGATTTACCCATTAATTCTTTATTTGAATTGGGGAGGGGGGATCGAATATGTTTTCTGGCAAGTGCTTCATGATAAATGACTTGCTTATTTAGCAGTTAAGTGTGTTATTCTTACAGTTTCTAACATATGATAAGCAGAAGCCAGCCATTTCTGTTTCATGTGTTCTTTTTAAACCCTTTATCTGCCCTTTCTTTTTTTAAAAAAAAAAAAAAGTCATGTTTAATAGATCACAGACATGATCTTTTAAACTGTTTTCAGTAGTTATGCAAAATCTTCACAAAAGTACTGGTGGGCAGACTACAGGGACTTCTCGACTTTAATCAGCCACCAGAGTCCACAGGATTTAGAAGTCATTTCTCAACTCGGGATCACCTGCAGAAAATGAAAAAGTCCGGGGAAGACTGCTGAGTATGAAATGCCATTGTGTACGTCGACTTTCATGGACTCTGAAAAGCCCTTTGACTCCTTGGAAATAGAAGCTATGTTGGAAGTGGAAAGAGTAGAAAAATGTGTGTGACATGTGTGTGTGAACGCAGCACTGATGTTTAGGCTTGAAAAAGAGCAAAGAGGTCCGAGAAGGGGGCTTGTAGCCACTGAAAATCCTAACCACGCGCCGGAGGGGCTGGGCCGAGACCTCAGAGGGGAGGGAAAGGGCATCAAGATCAGAGACAGAGGCTTTGAACCATTTGCCAGTGACATTGACTTCGGAGCCCCAAACCAGACGGGAGCGCTAGTCCCAGGGCTGGAGCGAGGTATGGAAAGTGGGCTCCGCATGAGAACGAAGAAGTCACACTTACTAGCAGAGGGAGCATGATGACGGAGAACTGCCCTCCAGGAGAAATGGAGGGCCTCCCTGGTGGCTGCTGGCAGAGGGAGCGTCCAGTCCTGCCGACGGCCACTCGCTCTATGACCGTGGGCAACTCCTTTAGCTTCTCTGAGCTTCGGTTTCTTCACCCTTGAAGTTGGGGGTTGCAGTGAATGAGCTCAGGAACCTTGGCAGATGGAACGTTCTGCAACTCAGCAGTGACGTACGAGAGGAAAGGGTTTGATTGCCTGAAAGGATATCCACAGATGGAATAGTTCCCCAAAGAGCTCTTTTTCCCTCTTCATTCTAGGCTTTTAGCAGTTCTAGGGAGCCAACCAGCCACGCATCCACCACAGATCACACGGAAGAACAGGGAAGGACCCATCAAGTCTGAGACGGCTGGACACAGAGAGAGGATGGCTTCGGCTTTGCTGTGGCCAGTGATGCATGTACATTGAGTTCCAGAGCAGTCAATACCAGGAGAAAGGAAACCAGAAGTCACCCTCCCGGCCCTAGATCGCCCCCGGCCTGGCCAAGCGCAGCGCGCTGTGCGTGGCTACAGCGGGAGGGAGGCCGCTTGCAGTCGAGCCGAATGACATGGCGATCACATGGGGAGCCCAGCCTAAGGATCTGTGCACGGGGTGGCCATCACAGCCAGGAAATGGGAGCTGTGCCTGCATCATATTACGGGGTTAGCACGTGGGCCTCACTGTCCGCCAGCCATCCACTCCCGGCACCACTGAGCTCCCCTGTTTATGTTGGTGTACCACCCAATTAGCACCCTATTAATGGCTGCCACCCGTGCACCGCCTTTGCCTCGTCACCACTACCCTGCAGCTCTTAACTACCCCCAACGTGCCTTCCCCATAATAGAACCTTAATTAATACTCCCATCCAGGCAGGATACGATCTGTTAAAGCAAAATCAAATGGCTTTGATGAGAGGAGGCAGGCGACTTGTCAGACGTGGCCATTCCGTCGTTTCCTGAAACAGACACTCAGGTGAGAATGCTGTGGAGTTACAGTGACATGTGCCAGGTGGCATGAAAGCTATCACCACACAATTAGTTTTCTTCCCGGATTTGAAGTATTTCCAAAGAAAAGCTGCTGCTGCATATCTGTTCTCACCGGCGCTGGTCTCTTCTGGCTCCATGGCAACCGACGCTGGAAAGTTGGGGTGGCAAGCTGGGAACTCATTGTGAGAACTTTGGCCTTGAAGTTACAGTTTCAAGTGAGGAATAATTCCTTGCCTAGCAGCACATAAAGAATCTTGTGTGTGTTCTAGAGCCGCATCACTGGCAGACTGACCAAGTGATGGGTTGAAATAACTTTACAGGGTGAGTTTTGAGGGACTTGGAGCTGCAAGCATGCCTTGTCTATAACCTCCAAACCAAAACAAGGACCGTCCCAACGCTAAGTAGTGAAGCTGGATCTTTCTATACCAAATAGATCGCTACTTGACCCTGGCTGTGCATCTGAATCACTGAAGCTTGTTAATAATACAGGCTGGAGCTCCTGGGTCTGAATCTTCCAGAACTACTAGCATCTGCATTTCCCCCTGCATCTTCACAGGCTCCCAGGAGGTTCTGCTGCACAGCAGGATTGAGGCCCACCAGCAAGGTGCTTCCAGTTAAGCCAGGACTTTTTCACCCACCGCTGCTTTTGGTTCTCTCTATGATGTGAGGCAGGAATGGTCTCCATTTTATTGATGAGAAATCAGAGAGAGACTCAGAAGGTTCCAGTGCTTTGCTCAAGACTGCAGAGTCAATACATAGCCAAGGCAGCCCGGCTCCTGCCAGCACTGTCTCCGTGGGTGCCAGTCCATGCAGGTGCGTAGGATCCGTGCTCAGGAGCCCGCGCTTGGTTCACAGTGCTACTGCTGGGTTAGCACGTTGAAACTCTTCATCATTTTTGAACAGGGCATGTTCTCAGTTTGCACTGCCCACACAGATCGAGTAGCCAGTCTTGCTGTGTAGCCCACTGCACTGTGTTGCTTCAGCTATTAAATCCCTGCTGAGGAATAAGGAGGTGTTCACTCCAATGCGAATCCCGACTCTAGAGTCCTTAGCTTAAGCATGCCAGAATGGCAACCTAAGAGCGAACAGGAAAAATGTACCATCATATTTCTGTTTCCTGAGCACTGTGTTATGAACTCTTTGGAAATCATATCACTTAATTCACACAACCCAATGTAATACAATCACCATTTGATAAGTGAGGAAACTGAAGCACAGAGAAAGAGATGTTGTATATGATTGCGTATGTCATGATGGCGATGGATTCTGAAAGCCATCAGAGACTGACATCTCAGCCTCTAGCAGTTATTAACTGTGTAACCTCAGGCAAGTTACTTGACATCTCTGAATTTCAATCTCTCGACCAGTAAAATGGGGAAGATAATAATTGCTTCAGAGAATTATTTTGAGGATTAAATGAATTAATACGGACAAAGTGCCCAACACATAATGGAGACTCGATGACTATTGAGGCCTTTAACAACCTTTGCACTCAAGAATATTACCGGTAACATACTGAAATAGTTCTTTAAATGGTACCTTACTTAAGGATCCGAAGTGTTTTCATAGCACTGGTTAATACAGTCAAGGTGCAATTAGCTATACATTATAATATTTTTAAGTGATTCAAGTGACACTGCTTATGTCTAAGTGTAATCTTTCCCACTTTAGCATTTATCATGGTTTAATAACTACTGAATGCTGTTGAATTAAAATACTATTCTGTCTGGGACACATTGACCCTTCATCTAGTAGAGCCCATCCGAAGCTCAGCTAGAGCCTGGGAAAAAAGCTCACAGAGTTAATGAAGTCCCATCCTCTCAGACAAAAAATAAATAAAGGCCCAGGCAGCTTCACACCCACAAGAGGAAGAGGGCTAGGCAAGAGGCACTCATAATTATAATAATCTCTATAACATTTTACTGGACTTTCTTTTGCAGTCATTCTATACTTCATAAGCTCATTTGATCCACCCAACAACTTGTGTGGCAGAAAGGGGACCATTCTGTAATTACCTCCTTCATATAAACCCTCAAGAGTAAACCTACTATGTGCCTGTGTGCTGCATTTGGTGCTGTATGTACATTCACTGGCAGACTCTCATGCAACCTGCATGATAAGGAATACTACCCATTATACAGATGAGGGAAGCAAGGCTCAGGGGATAGAACTAACTTGTTTGATGGTGGATTCAGACCAGGGATGGGCTGGCTAGAACCTGTACTCCTTATAATCCTTCATGCTTTCCTCCCTCGCAGCCACATGTTCTTTGTGCTCTTTGATGAGAAGGAAGGGGCCAGGGATCAGGAAGGTGGTCAGTAACTATTTAGTGAATGAAGGAATGGGATCTGGGTGGGAAGAGCACCAGAATGTTTTAGTAACTGAATGAACTGGCTTGAACACATGACCCAGTCAAGTGTGCAGTTGTTTTGAATTATTCAAAAGCTACGAGGCATTTGTTTTTCTAAGTGGCCATTTTTCTTTTCTTTATTGTACACTCTTCTTATTCCCCCACACCATGCAATGCGCCAGCTTGATTTAAGGGCATGTGGTCTTCTGGGCAGCTTGCCATCTTGGTTCAATAGTCTCACGGGACCTCTTCCCATCTTCTGTATCTTAGACTTGGCTCCAAAGCCATCATGTTTGATTCTCCCAGTGACCGTCCATTGGGAGGGAACTTAATATTTTGTAAAGCCATGTGAGGCCACTGAAATTATTTTAGAAAAAAAAAAAAAAAAGCCCTTGATCCTGAGAAGAGTCCCCTGATGAGCTCCTACAAACCTGGGAGACTGGATGAAAATTGTGCACTGGGTAGAAGATGACGTGTGCACATACGTGGGTGTGAACATGCCCGCTCAGCGTTGAATCCAGCAGGGGGAAGGCAGGGGTCCCACGCGCACAGCATTTATTCACAAGGGGCTCCCCACTGGTCCTCAGAATATTGGGCGGCGGATGTTATACAAGAACCCTTTCAGCAATCTGAGAACTTTAGAAGCCCAACCAAAAGGGGAATCCCAACCAGAAGATGGTTAGTGATGCAGTCATTTGAATGGTCCTCTGTAGTCTTGACACAATAAATCATGGAATCTTGGAGCCCTTATTCATCCCAGAAAAAAATCACACATGTAGCATGCGCACATGCGTGCACACACACACACACACACACACTTCTGTAAGCAACATTAAGTGATTTGTAGAAATCTGTGGATTTCCCTTTTTCTGTCTCAAAACAGTTGCCAAGGCCAATGTCTTTCTTTTTCCATCCATCTCTTTCTGTCACTTCTTCCACTCAGAAGTCAAACCAGGGTAGGACTTTATTTTCTAGGCTTTTTTGTTTGTTTTTCACTGGGTTATATCATAATCCCTTTTTCCTGTTGCTACAAAATCTTACCTATAGTCATTTTTAATGGCTGCAGAATATTCCATTTCAGTAGTGGTCTCAGAATTTTCTGAAGCAATTCCTCATTGCTGGACACTGAACTAGTTTCCAATGTTTTACTGGATTAACGAACATTTCAGCAAACATTTTGGCACCAGCACTTCCCATTTTCCACTGGAGCTGGCCAGCCTTTTCCATTCTCTTGAAGTGCCGTGGTGGGCATCATTTTCATTTGTTTGATTTAAATATTCTTGGGTCTCTCCTTCCTACCTGACCACGTACCTCCTCCACTGGATGCTTGATTCCATCCCATCACCCCGCCATCAGTTATGCCTTTGATTTTCTTGTACCTTCTGTGTTTCCCTTTCACCACGCATGCCCAGGTCCTCCTTGTCTGGACAAATCTGTCTCGCCTCCATGAATTTGCATGTGCCAGGTCCTCTGCCTGGAGTGGTCTTCCCTCCCACCTGCACTTGGGAGTTCCTACCAAGCATTAGGCTGAGACAAGGCATTGCTTAGCAAGGCGACTCCAGGATGGGAAGAGCGAGAATGTGACTTCCTGTGTGGACTGTGTATTACAGTAAGGCTGAGCCTGTGAGGCTGGTGTGGCCCTGTGCCCGTGGCTAAGGATACCAGTCTCCGCAGAGGTAGAGATTGTGGGAACCTTTCTAAGTTCCCAAAGCAGACAGTGCACTGGTGTTTAGAATTGAGCTGACATTGACTCAAGTCTCAGCTCCGCCATTTACTAACTCTGTGACCCTATATATGTTGCTAAACACCCGTTTCTTCATCTGTAAATGGATTTATGAGATATGAGTTGGCCTGGTTCTGCGCCCCAAAGCTAGTGATTCATAAATAGAGGATTCTCTCCTCTGGTACAAGCCTGAGTCCCCCAGCAATGTCTAGCCTCATGGTTGGCTCAGAGTAAACACTCAATAAATATTTGCTGAATGAATAAACATTGACTGATGGCTCCAAGATGCGGGTCCTAGCCCTCATCTGCATCCTTGCTCGACACAGCCGGGCAGACGAACAGGCGGTGCCTGCTGCAGCCCAGGGCAGTCGCCATGTGAAGCAGGAAAGCCTGCGACTGCGAGTGCACATGCGGCCAAGCAGCAGCTGTCTCCAGAGAAGTGGTGGCTCCATGCCAAGTACCCGTGGCCTCTCCGCAGAGGCACAATAATAATTATGATCCCTCATGTTCCTTCTGGAGAGTGCCTCTCTTCTTGGAACATGTGGCACTTCACAGACATCATCTCAGGGATTGTCGCCACACGCCCGTGAGGAGCGAAAGGGCAGCATGGGAAAGGGAGATGGATAATGCGAAAGGATGGAGAGGGGTGGAGGAAGCACATCCTCATTCCACAGGTGGAAAATAGTCCAGAGGGGTTCCAGTGATTCCCCACCGCCAGTGGGGCCTAGGGAACAAATTCAGGATGTCTTTCTAGTCTGGGCCATCTGGGAACTCGTGCTGGCCTGGCTCAGGTTCTGCTGATCTTGGCCAGGGCTCATGCATACGTTTGCAGTCTCAAGGTCTAGGCTTTGTCTGTGAATGGGAAAATGCCCACCTAGTGGCAACTGTGAGATGGGGAAAGAAGGAAGTAAAACTACACAGACCCAGAGTGCCCACAAGTTAACAGGTCAAGCCTATATGCTCCTTAAAACTCAGTGTTCAGAACCACACAGAACAAGAATGTCCTGCAGGTCCCCAGCTCAGGCTGCAATGTTGCACCCTTTGCTATGTGCAGGAGATTTCCAGCCATCCATACCCTGACTAGGTCACGCCCCCCTGTGACCAAGGAAACTTGATGACATTTGGCTAATTTGTAATCATTTGTTTACTGGCATGATTATGCATATAATTATATAGAATCTCCATGACCAGACTGAAAGCTCTATGAAGTCAGAGAGTACTTTGGTCAGGTTAATCTTACATGTACTCAGTCTTGAGCACGGAACACTCAGTAAATATCTTTTGAGTATATGAATGAATTATAAAATGTAAATGAATAAGAATAAGTAATCCAACCAAAATCAAGTTACAGGAAAGAAAAACTAGTACCAGGACAAGATGGCATTTTTTATGGATATGTCTACCCATAGCCTTACTTGTAATTTCCACTTATAGTTATAAACTAAAATTAACATTTTCTGTGGTACACAGAAATAATGGTATACATTTCTACAGCTGCATGAAGCCAGGGATGCTGTCTGGTTTATCTGTTGTATCCCAGGGGTTAGCATAGTACATACCACAAATTGTGTACTAAATAAATATTTGTTGAAGGGAGGAAGGAAAGAGCCTACAGATACTTTAAAATTTATTAATCCATGCCCCATTGATTAAGAATATTAGCTAATTAAGACAGTCTAATTGGGTTTTTCTTTGCATTTTATTTATTTATTTTGTATTTATCATTATTCTCTGTCTCATTTAGAAAAATATTGAGGTGCCAGCAAGGTAAGTTTACTTCACAGTATTTTTTACTCAATAAATATTTATTAAGTACCTACTCTGTGCCATGCACAGAGTTAGATGATAGAGATATAATGGGAGAAAAGACAGTCCATAGTATTTGGCTTCATAGATTTTATAGTATTGAAAATATAGCTAAGCAAATCAATGGAATTTGGAGCAGTTTAAAAAATATGTAACAGTCAGCTTTTGCTGCATAACAAACCATCCCCAAAACTTTGTATTTTAAAACAACAGCCATTTATTTTATTTGTGACTCTGAGTCGGCAATAAGCCAGCCAGCCCCCAAGCCAAACAAGCAGCTACCTGAATGAGCCCCAGCCAAGAATACTTGAGCCTGACCCATGTCAGCAGAATTGCCCAGACTAGACCAGATCAATTGATGACCCAGAATCACAGATGTTTTGCTTATCCTTTCATCCATCAGTTGGGGTGCTTCCATGTTTTGGCTATTGTGAATAGTGCTGCTGTAAACATGGGTGTGCAGATATCTTTCTGAGATCCTGCTTTCAATATTTTTAGACTACCGCAACATATTTACCCCAACAGGTTGAAGTCTTAATGTCTTACGTTAGTAGTTCTCACTTGCATGTAAACTAATTATGATACTTAAAGAGATACAGAGCTGCCAGGAATTTTATTTGGCAACTCTTTGTTAACTGTTTCAGGTTTTGTAGTTCTGAAAGCCTGTCTTCCTTTCCCTTGAGCTCGCATTAGGGTAATGCTATTTGTTCATTTTCACCTCCAAGACACAGCTTTATCCCTGTAAACTCGTGTGGGCAGCACAACATCTTCATCAACCCGCTTGTCTTGGTCATATTCCAGCTACTCCGATACTAGATGAATTTATCTATGGTTCTGCAGGTTTCTTCGTGAGACATTTGCAGGATATTCAACAATCCTTCCGAATACTCTGCGAAGTGTGCCGTGTGTGTCTGGAGAGTCCCGAAACCCATTAGACACTCCTGCTGTAAATTGGATGCTCCGGCCTGGGTGAGCTGGCACCAAGGTGTGAATTAGATAGAGCCGCTTTCCACGGTTCTCTGGCCTCCCGACTCTGTTCCTGGGCCAGGCGATGGCAGACCAGGCCTCAAGGCAGCAAGCCTGACCTCAGCTGCCCAAGGACAGGGAGGTTCCAAAATAGGTAACAGTAGGGAACTTTGGCAGCTCCTGCATCCCGTTTGCAAACTAACAAAACAGAGCAGTCTCATAATCTGAGCTTTTGCTACTTCCTCGCCTCAGCTGTAAATTTGTCTTAGGTAGGGAGTGCAGTGGGAACAGAGACGTCGGGGAGCCAAAGTGGGCAAGGGGGCCTGTAGCCCAGGATGGAAAGCCAAGCCATTTTGGCTGCCATAATTCTCCCAAGCCATATTGAAACAAGCTGTCTGGGCAGGGTTTCTCTGCCATGAAACATGAATGTTGCTAGAAAGCCCTTCTTGGAGCACCTCCTTCTCTGCAGATGATTAGAAAGGGGAACAATTGATTTTGGTTGGCTACAAGCACAGTAGCAGAGGGATGGTTAACATGATTAGAAGCAGGCTGATTTGTTTTTCAGAGTCAATGTTTAAGAGGAGAAATCTCTCCCTTAGCCAAGCTGTTGCCATGTATTTAGCGGGGAGAGTTGTCACCCTCATCTTTAAATAAGTAATCACTTCAGTACTGCCCCAAAGTTGCCATAGAAAGTAGTCTCAGAAACAATATATTATCTAGGGGAAGGGGCTCATGGGCCACAATTATTTTCTTTTGAGTTAGGATTTTATTGGGAAAATAGAAGAAGAAGAAACTAATTCCAGCAGCTCGTGACATTTAATAAAAGGGACAGCATGGACTTCTAGGTCCTCCATCAACTATAGTCTCCATAGTTCAGCACCTATACACCAGACACTGCTGTGCATACATCAATCTCAGGGGTTAACAGAGCCAGCTCTGATTTCAAACCTTTGACTTCTCTACCTCAGTTTCCTCCTTGGATGGTAGTGAGGATTACATTTGTCCAATAGCTCTAGAAAGATCGTCCAATGTTGTTGTTGTTATGGTTATGATTATCCTCCTCTGGCTTAATTCTCCTACCAACCTCATGTTGTAGGTATTAGCTCTGTCACTGTAACTATCAGGATCCTGAGGCATAGAGAAATTGAATAACCTGTCCAAGGCTAACCAGCTAATAAGCAGCACACCCAGGGCTCAGACCTGACTAGATCAGGATTCTGTCTGACTTCAAAGCTGTGCACTCAATCACTGCATGATATCTTACTCAAGTTTACAACCCTTCAAACAAGGTAGGTTCTGGCGGGTGATCCTTATTTAGTTTTCCACCAATACTTGTTTGATCATTTAAAAAATTCCATCTAACAAGACCTGTCCATGATCAATACCCATCCACACTGAATCTTTAATGCTCTGTCTTATCAAATTAGCAGCTTCCACCACAACTAAGGGCAGAAATCAATGTTCTCTTGACCTTAAACACGTACCAACTTGCAAACACTCATGCCTTGGGGCTTCGGGGCTTGTGGCTGAAGGGAGCCACTCTCACACACATCTACTCCAACCCAGTGAGAAGCAGTTCCAGATCCACTTTGCCAACGCAGCCCCCCTCCCACCCACCAGAGAGCCTAGCAGTCGTGGTGCTCCATCCCTGGGCCTTCCTGGCTCTTCTTCCAGGTCCTGAGCACACACTACACGGCCAGGCAGCATCTGGTCACCATGTTACCCTCAGCCTCCAGGTTCTCTCCTCTCTAAACCTTCCGGTACATAAAGTTTCCCCTCATCCTACAGACTCCAGTCTTACACTCGTCACCGCTGTACAAGTTTCTGTATTAATCAGTGTCCTTGTCTTCCCAATACTCATTCTCCCTCCACTCCAGCCCCTCACTCTACTAGTCTCCCATTTTGCTCTGATCTCTCATCCTGTGCCCACATCAGGGGTCCTTGCTACAACTCCCTACATCTTTTTAGGTCCACTTAGAATCTAATCATCTTCCGTGCCATGTTAAAGTTTCCCCACAAAATGTTACGGGAAAGCCCAGTTCTTTCTTTTTTCTGCCTCTCCTAAACTCCTTCAATTTTTTGCTTCTAAAGAACACAATTTGGCACTTAATTACCTATTACTTTCCGTTGTCTTCCTTCATGAGCTGCAGCATCTCCCTAGGCAGAAAGCAAGATCCTCAGTTTTCAAAAATTATATTATACGGTCTCATAACCTTCATAAGGATAATAACAGCTAGCATTTGTTAAGTGTTTACTAAGTACCTGGTAGCATTTTGAATAACTTACAAGCATTACCTTGGTTAATCCTCCAAGCTATTTTATAAGGTAGCTCATTATTACCTGCATTTTGCTGGTGAAGAACCAAAGCCCATAGCGCAGATACCTGGAACCAACAAGTCACCCAGGTGGCAAGCATTGAAGCCAGAATTTAAATCCTGGGAGTCCGATCAGAGCGCATGTTCTTAGCCACTAGGTCTCCCGTAGATTAATACAGAGTTACTTACCACTAATATCTGTTGAGAAAATGTTCCCTAAAGTGTGTACACTGTCACTGGCTTTATGGAGTGACCACATGTAATGATGAGGCACAATCTGGATTCATAGCAAATGACCCCCAAAATCTAGTGGCTTAAAACAACATTTGTCATTTTGCCTTCCGTGGGTCAGAAGTCCTGGCAGAGCTTAGCCGGGTGTCTTTGATGCTGGGTCCCTCACAAGCCTGCAATCAAACTGTCTGTCATCTCAAGGCTTGAATGGGGGAGGGTTCGCTTCAAGCTCATGTACCAGGTCCCTGGCAAGATTCAGTTCCTGGAGGGCTCTAGTCTGGAGGCGGCCCCCAGGGCCCTGCCATGCAGCCTGTTGTAGTGCAACTCACCATGGGCCTCATTGAAGCATGCCGCGTGACAGAGTGAAAGCAGGACAGAAGTTCCAGTCTTTGGAACCTAATCCTGGGAGTGACATCCCATCACGCTTGCCATCCTTTATGCATTAGAAGCAAGTCCTAGGTCCATCCCACACTCTGGGGCGGGATTACACAGAGGCACGAATACCAGGAGGTGGCAATCAGTGAGAGGCCTCGTCAGAAGCTGCCTGCCACAATCCATAAAAGCAGTTAGGGGAGGCCTCCCAGAGGAAGGAGCATGTAAGCTAACCCCCGACATAAGAGATGGCCACGATGCATCATGGAGTGGGGAAGCCAGACAGTGGAAAGAGGTCATGGGGGCCCTGGAAAGAGCTGGGCTTGTTCCAGGAATGCAAGACACTTTATGAGACTAGAGGGTGAGGGTGAGGGGGCAAGGGACTGGAGATGAAGCCTCAGGCAGGCCCATAGGTAGATCCTGAATCTTTCTCCTTCTCCTGAGAGCAATGGGAAGACCCAGACAGATTTTAGGAAGTGGGATATGGGTATGGAGAATGCAGTAGGGAGGACAGGAATGGAAGAGAGTGACGGTTGGGGAGCTATTACAACTGGAGAGGACGATGATGAGTTTGAGATATAATTTGGCTGAGAAATCTACTTAACCAATCCATTGTCCACGAAAAAGGACTATCCAAATTCCAAATTGCTCACCAGTTCCTGCCAGGGGAGATGTGATTCCTTCATCCTTCTGTCTGCTGGTCCTGGGACTCCTTTTAGAAGGAGGAATCTGGAGGAAAGCGGCCTTTTAGAGCAAATACTCTTGTTTCCTGTGGAACCATTTGGCATTGAGGTGGCTTGTCTGGGACAGAAGTGTGCATGTTCTCCCTCCAGGGGAGTCTCTCTCTCTCTCTCTCTCATATATATATATATATATATATATATATATATATATATATATATATATATATATCTCCACCCTTATGTCTTAGATTGCCTTTTCTCAGAGAGAAAAATTGGACAAGTTATCTCTCTGGGCGATAATCCAAGGAAACACCAGAAGGGGAGTAGGGAAGGGAGAGAAGCCCGTAACGTGCGTGTTATCAGGATAGTGGACACCTGAGAGACAGTGCAGAACACGCACTCAGAGTTGTCCCACCTCAGAGCTGAGGAGCCCTGTCCCATCACCTTGACCGCTTCCCACTCTGTTGGCTCTTTGGCAGGTGCCAGAAGAGGAAGCCCCCCAGGAGGGGGGCCACAGGTGTTTGAGCCAGCAGCCTTCATGTGTAGCGTGTGCTGAGGACAGGCACGGAACTTCACCACACCTAGTGTAATGATCACAGCAGAAAGACTTCCACATAATTAGCCCATTTCATCCTCTCAGATATGCTAGCTCAGTCCTTGACACATGAAGGTGCTCAACAGATGTTAATTAAACTGGTTAGTGTTTCCACTGTGTTGTCCAAGCTCGTTCAGCTTGTAAATGTCAGAGCTGGGACTCCCACCAGGTCATCAGTGCTGAGTCCATTGGTCTTTATATTATAAAGCGAGGAGCGTGTCACTGCTGCGAAGGGTCCTGACTCCACTATGGAGACAAGCTGAGGAGAAAGGTGGAACGGGTCACACAGAGGACTGCTTGACCAACATCACCTTCTTGCTCTGGGTCAGCCCAATTAGCAGGGTTTGTCTGATAAAATTACAAAGAGGAAAACCTCAGAATGACCTCAAGGGACATACATGCCTATTTAGGAAGGACAAATGAGGGAGATAAAAAGCATATACACATTCTCTCTTCAAGCCCAAAGTACCAGATTGAAACACACTCCACTAAGCACTATATCGTGTTTGCTTCTGAAGGCCAAACCAGTGTATTTGACTGGTTATTGGGGGAAACTCACCATTCAGTAAGGGCCTGTTCAAGTAAAAACTAATCTATTCCTTGGTTGTATCTATTCTGGGCTATCCTCTCAGCTTTAATTCTGCCGCCTTGATGTTATTTCAGAAATCTCTAGGGTAGATCCTAAGCAGAATGGCAACCATGGAACAGAAGGATTGCTAGAGAGGCCATGTGAATATGAAGGAGAAAATCTACTGGACTTGGCAAGGACAGCGGCTCTAAGCTCGGCTCTCGCAGTAACTTAGCTGCCTGGCCCTGAGTGAGAGAGAGAGGCGCATACCTAACACTTAATAAGTCTATTATTTGTCAGGCACTGTCTCTGGCACAGCACAAAGGCCCTATAGAGTAGACGTTATCAGCCCTCTGTTCAGAAGTGTGAGATGCTAACCATCTTGCCCAAGGTCACCACCATTAACTCAGCTTTGCCTTACTCCAGCATCCTCGCTCTTTCCTCCCTGTTGTGCCTTCATTTCCCTGTGTGCCTTATGGGACCACTAGAGGCCCAGTGCACGAAATTCATGCACGGATAGGGTTCCCTAGGCCTGGCTGGCGATCAGGGCCAATCTGTGGGGCAACAGTGAGTTGATCAGGGGGCCCCCCGCTGGCACCAGCCTTGGCTGGCCTGGTACTGCCAGTCGGGGCCTGTGGGCTGGGGGCAGCTCCTGTGTTGTTCCACCTTTTGGTCGATTTGCATATTAGGGTTTTATCGTATAAGATTGTATCAAATGGACACACGGTGCCTTTTTACAGGTATAAATTTCTGGACACATCCACGTTGTCTACGGGATAAAACAGAGCACCCCAGCTCCTGTACTGTTATTCAGCACCCCTGTTTGGAGGAGGTATCTGCACCAAATGAAGGTGTCTGTTACTCAGGAGAGAGAAGGGCTCCTCCCATCAACTGTGAATCAGTGGGACACTGTCTGGTTCTGGCCAGAGAGTGAGCAAAACTCAAATGGAATTTTTTAAAGCCTGATTTCCTTTTTATTATTATTATTCATGCTTGGAGTCCACTGGGGAAATCTTTATCTGCATTAAAACATACATTAGAAGAAGAGAGAAGAAAAGGCAGACAAGAGAGTGTCCTACAAAGGGTTTCTTTGAGCCTGGCGCTGTTCCTCTGTCAAGTTCTTTGCCGTGCTCTCCACAAAGATGGAACCTGGGTTCAAGGTTGAATGGAAGCCGGCTCCTGATGGAACGCATATCCCCTGAACACACCTCTAGGAGATTAGCCCGTCATTAAATATTTGTAGGATAACAGGAGAAGCCTAATTTAGTTTTTGTTTCTTTCTCTCTGTGGTTTAATCACAGATGAAAGAGACTAATAGCACTGCAGAGCTTTCTGGTGATCAAAGGCCAATCAATCCCCTTTGTGGAGTAATTAACTATTTGCTAAACTTGCAGAATTGATTTCCATTTAGGGCTAAGAGAGAGGGTTTTAAATGAAGACCGATTCACCAGTCGAGAGGAGGGAATCTCGGGGCTGATGCCAGGAGATACTCAGGGTGATGAATTGGAATCTGCTAATTAGAGACTGAAACATACAGCCAGAAGCTGACCCTATTCAGGAGTAGTTTAGCGGAAGGACAGGCAGGGGAAGGGTGAACGCCGGCACTGTCTTTATCTGCCAGGCAGCTGTGCACATGTGAAGTGGAGAAAGCTTTGGCATCCTGTTTGGGGTAGGAAAGTCTTGATTGCAAGCAGACACGGAGCTGAGAAAGAGGCAGGAAGTCGGGGTGGAAGTCAGCAGGTGCCCAGGGTGTGGAAGGGAGCCCTGTGACGTGAGGACCCCGTGGGTGCCCCGAAGCACCGCAATGGTCATTGTGCACCCCTGAGATTCCCCTCAGGCACTTGAAACTCACATTTGAAGCCAGTCAAGAATGTGGATCCTGCTGGCATCTGTACAGATGCCCCGAGAATCTGACCACATGAATAGCCTTGGGACCTTCAATGAAAAGTTTATGCCAGCTTAGAACTATAAAGACGCGAGACAACCTAATAATGCCCCAGTGTAGGGTTGCCAGATAAAACACAGGATGCCTAGTTCAATGCGAATTCCAGACACACAAATAATTTTTTCAGTATAAGTATGTCCTAAATTATTTGTTGCTTTAGTATAAGTACGTCCCGAATGATTTGGTGTTTCTTTGAAATTCAAATTTAACCTGCTGTCCTGCGCTTTTATTTGCTAAGTCCCGCTGGCTTCCTCCGGTTAGATTTTGGCCCTGAACTTCTTGAGTGAGAACCTCCCCAGGTCTCAGTTTCCTTCTCTATGAATGAGTGCCGCAGTAGTAACCGATTGTTTCGTTATGAATATTAAGTGAAATAACTGAATGTGAAACATTTAGACAGTACCCTGCTTGGAACATTCTACATTTTCTATAAATGTTACCTATGATTATAGCATACGGGATTTATTCGACAAATAAAATAATAATGTTAAGTATTATTTTATTTGTCAAATGTATTTCACTGTTTTCTGTTTCCTCCTATCCTTTATCCTCAGCCTCTTTTCTTCCTCTCTTTCGCCTCCTACCTCTTTCTCTCTCCCTTGTCTTTCCTTTTTTCACTGTACGTTGTGTCTCTAATATGGCATTAGGAGTATTTTGTGAAATACGGTGTTGCCGTGCATTTCCCTCCAGCAATGGCTCAGGATGGGTGAGTGGCCATGAGCTGGCTCAAGACGCTAATTCTGTGATCTTGGCCATGCTCTTTACTCTCTCCCCGTGCCTCAGTTTCCTCATACGAAATGACAGTCATGTGACATGTCAGATGACATGCACTCCTGTAAGGAGAGCCCTTGGCATAGTGACTGGCCAGCACCTTACCTTTATTACTAACTAGAGGCCCAATGATGCATGAAATTCATGCAAGAGTAGGCCTTCCTGCCCCTGGCTGCCAGCACCAGCTTCCCTCTGGCACCCGGGACCCAGGCTTCCCTCTAGCCACCAGCAGGCACCCAGGACCCGGGCTTCCTTCGCAACCCTGGCCTCGTCTGGAAGGTTGTCCAGAAGGACCTCTGGTCTAATTAGCATATTACACTTTTATTATTATAGGTAACAGTTAGGGGTTAGAGTGGGTTCCCCTGGAAACAGTGCAGTGAATGTGAGTTTCCGTAGGTGACGTGAGCCAAGCTGGATGCTGGCCCGTCCTGAGGGAGCTAGTCCGTGGGCCCGGGGCCCCACTCCTGCCAGGAGCGCTTCGATGCTTTGATGTAGGTGAACACCAGGAGGGCCTGGTGAGGTGAGCCCCTGGGTGCTTCCAGTGCTTGAAGTGGATGAGAATGTTCTTTGCCTCCCACAGACTCTGCTTTGTCATTTCCCAGGGCAGAGGCCCCGCCCAGCAGGTTCATTCTGATTGAACAGGGTTTCTCGAGAATTTGGATGATCCATTTCTCTGATGGCCACTGCCGCCACCACCACCGCTTTTGATGCCTTTGCCCACCCCCCCTCAAACCACCGAGCTTCTAGGCAAACAGCCAAGCTCAGGCACGTGCACAGGCGGGGAACCCTGACCCTGACCCCGGATGGTTCTGGGAGGCCGGGCTGGATAGCGCTTCTCGCTGATGAGCAGGCCATGGATTTTATAGCAGGTGAGGTCCCAGATGAGGACAAGAGTCAGGCAGGCTGATGCCATTGCACTCTGGTGGTACCACCCCCTAAGGAAGCGCTCGTGTCCTTCACTTAATGCTTTCGTAGATGCCAGGCCTGGTTCCAGAAGCTTGGCAAATATTACCTCCACTTCTCTTCTTAACCACCTGATGCAGCAGGTGCTAGTATCACCTCTCCCCCCACCCCCCAATGGTTCAGGTGAAGAAACATAGGCACAGCGAGGTTAAGCTACTGCCCAATTCACACAGCTGTTGGGTGGTCCCTTCATCATTACAAGGTCACGTGGATGGGACTCCACAAATAACTTCTGAGTACTACTGTAGTCTCTACAGTGCTCCAGGTGCTAGGTGACCGAGGACACCTTAGGACACCTTTCAGACCTCACGGACCACCAGTGGTCCCCGGTCCACCGGTTGGCGACTGCTGCCTTAGACCCCCATCCCTGCCGCCTCTGTGAGCTAGAGGCATGGACTAAAGAGATCTGTATAAGGTCGATGGAAGCAGTACTGTCGTTCTCCAGAGTGGGAAAAACAAGTTTCTCAAGACATGAGAAAATGATGAGTGGAAGGAAAACTTGTGGTCTTTTGAGCTAGCCACTATCGCAGCAGCCAGGGAGAAGGTGTTTTATTTGAATACCCTGGCAAAGCTACTGCATGCCCCGGGCCTCCCAGCTTTGGGGCCCCCATTCATGGTTAGAGGATTTTGTCATATTCCCCTGGAAGCTGGTGGCCTACATCCTGGCCCCAGTGTGATCTGAGTGAGATTCTTTGGCAGAGTACACCGTGCTGGAGGTCACCCCACGGACGGTCCCTCGCTGGCCTGACACCCAGCGGTAAGTCAAACCGTGTTGCCAAGAAGCCAGAGAAGGGAAGAGGTTAAGCATGGCAGTGTTTCAAATAGATTCCGTTGGATTCTTTATTGCAAATTGAAATCACCTATCACACAGCCCGGACTTGCTATTCATTGGCACATGAAACCAGTGTCTCCTCAGCTCCCCATCAACAGGAGCAAGACAGGGTCGGTCCATGTACGATGGAGCATATAAAATCCCCACGCCTATTAAACTGTTTAGGCCGGTGGGGGGTGGAGGGGAAGCGCCACCGGGATAAAAGAAGGTTTCCCAAGTGGAATTGGAGGAGGGCACCTTGGTGCTGGCCATACCCACCCAGGGCTGACCAGCAGCATCAATGCTGGGGCCGCCGTGAACTGACTCACTGCCGGGTAATTGCGTTAGGGACCAATACGCCTGCGGAAAATCAATTCTGTGGGACCAGTGGGTTTGTTCGAAAGCCACTCAGCCAATTCAGGAGTATATTAGGCAGCAGGCCCAGTGCGGTGACCTCTTCCGGATTGGGGTTGACACTTGAACGAAGGCGTTTGTCCAGTTAAAGGACAGTACTAGCAGCAGGCTCTTATCTCCCCTAAATTGGATTACTCAGATCTGCTTGTTCTCTTTAAAGATAGCTACTCTTGGGTTTTTCTCCTCTCTTTCTATCTGTCTGAGATGGTTACCTCGTGATTACTGTTTAACTTGCCATCCTTAGGTATTTTCGGACAGGTAACGCTTAATGCCACGGGTGTCACTTCCCTTCCCTGCATGGGGAGGGTCATCTGATGCTGACACCTGCATTTTTCAGGTCACTGAAAAACTCACTGGTTGGAGCAGTGCGTGGGTTGGGACCCAGGGGAACTGGCCCGTATGTTCTCGAGGAGTTCCTGATTGGCTGGCCTGCGAGTCACTTTCCAGGGGACAGAACACAAACCAATGGGTAACACAGACCTCCCTTCAAACACACAGTTCCCCCCAAAGGAATGACTCCCAGGGCACACTCATTCTGAAAACTCTCAAACCTGCTCACCAACCCAAGTCCTTAAGTGGGAGTGTCACGCGGCCCTGGAGCCGGAGGCCCTGGATGGGGCAGCTGGGATGCAGGAGGAACGCGGACGGAGGAGAGTGCCCATGAGAAGCCTGAGAAGCCCGCATGGGTCCACTCCCGTGGTTGAGTCTGCGTTCTCTGGCGCTGCAACAGCTGCCACCACACTCAGCGTGGCACAGGGTGTCAGAAGACATTGAAAGGCTCAGGGAATGCTGCGCACACTTCTTGAAAGAATCCAGGAAAGACTTATTGCCGCAATTATGGTTCCTTTAATGACACATGGAATTAACCGCTCCCCATATCCACTCACTTTGACAGCTGAGGGTTTCTTGGTGATGAAAGTGGGGCCCTGTGCGCTGTCAGTGATTTACATTTCCGTATCCCAAACCCTGTCAACCAATTAGACTGCAAGAGCGAGCGGCCCCGTTTGCTAATGAAGCTATAATCAGGCTGCTCCTTCACCCAGAAAGAGCAGATATTCTTGTCCCGGATGGAGGAGGAGATCATCAGGGGAAAGGAAGGGTTTGAATAAATCAGATGTGATAACAGCATAGCTCTCTATAAGGCCCAGTAATTGGAGTCTGGGCTGATGGAGATTCAGCATCTCCTTCTGACTGTTTTGCTTAAGAGAAAGTAGACTTTCCTGTGAGGAGAAAGGCAACATGGCTTCTGAGATGAGCAGCTGGGAAGGCAGAAGTCATGGGTAGAGCTCTCAACGATCCACTGAAATGTTAGGGGAGGAGAAGAGAAAGGAGGTGAGAGGAGGGGAGGGAAAGTGGAGACGAGGAGAGAGGAAGGCAGGAAGGCTGAAAAGAAGCAAGGAAGGATGGGGAGAAAAAAATAGGAAGAAAGGGAGTAAGGGAGGGAAGAAGGGGTAAAGAAAGGAAGGAAGGAGAGAGAGGGAGGAAAGGAGAGAGGAAAAAGGGAGGGGGAGAGGAAATATGTAGGAAGAGAGAGAACTCTCTCTTTCTCTACCCAAGCTTTCTCACATACAAAAACTGATTAATAACATCTGTACTCCTTATCTCTTGAAATGATTATGAAAATGAGACAAGATATCACCTTTTATTAACATTCTGCCAGTCACACCTCCTACACAGCAGCGCTAGCCACTATACAGGGCCGCACAGACCCTGAGCGACGGTGGTGAGCATGCACCTGGCTCGAGGTGGTTCTTCTGGTCAGTTAGACCAGGGGTCAGGATTCCAGGGCAACTCCAGGGATGTGACTCGAGGGAGGTGAGGGTGTGTAAAGAGCTCCTGCGGGTGTGTTGGCAGCAGTGACAGTAGAGCCTGCATACTTTCCAGATCTTAAGATGTTCATGCCATCCTGTGGCAGAACAAAGATGCAGAGGCACTGGGGAGCCCTGAAAACAAGCTTAGTGGATTCCTGGGTGGAAAAGTTCCAAGATACTCTCTAGGAATTCATTCTGCTTTGATCTCTGTTATTGTTGCCCACAAAGGAAGGCCAGGAAACACAAGGTCCTGATAGGATCAGGAAACCATCCCCATTCTTGCACCATCTTTTTAAACATATATATTTTTTTTCCCCGTCGTGTTTTAAGGAAGTCACTGCTTCTCCACCAAGACAACCTTTTTGTCGGGAGAAGATCCCTGATTCCCTGCATGCACACATCGGACACGCATCGATGAATGGGAAGTCCCTGAATCTCCGGCAGCTGAGTTGGCAGGGCCACGCTCCACACCGGCCTCCACGCGGGCTGGTCATCCACAGGAATTTTCCCATCCTTCACTGGGAATGTGGGCCCCCCAAGAGCCTCCCAACGAGCACCAAGGGTTCAGTGAGAGGAGACCTGAGCGCGTTGCTTGTGCCCATCTGGCTTGTGTGGCTAATTGCACTGTGTACAGAAAATAACACCCGCGAAGATCAGTCTGTCCTCTGAAGGCCAGACTCTCAAAAGTCAGCGACAAAGCTCTCCGGGTGAATCCCATCAGTAGAAACGCTCACGGCAACATCAAACGCGGCTTCAAGTGGAAGGTGACTGAGAGCGAAACTTTAAAGATCAAGGAAAAGGCTAAATGGAACCGAATTCTTTCAGGGTCTGAAGAGGATGGAGGCTGCGGGCTGGCGCCGGGGCAGAAGGAGGGGGTGACACATCCCGAGGGTGAAGGGCCCTTCCGGAGAGCTGATGGACCAACCCATTGCAGGAAGGCTTAGCGAGCTGATGCCAGCGCGTGAAAGAACGGGGCAACGCTGAGCTTCCTCAAGGCCTACCTCTTAACCAACTTCAAGGAAACTTGCAGTTGAGTGCTTGGGATGTAATTACGTGGGGTCTGCCTTGACCACCAGCAGAAAGTAAACCGGGGCTTTGGCAAGTTGCGGACAGTTTGCTTGTAAGCAGGCTGCCTGCCCAAATTCAAGGAGATCAGTAAACAGAGGAGAGGCCTTGTTTATGATGAGAATGAAGCCAGCCACACTAGTTCTTGAAAGGTGTCTGTGAAGCTGTCCCCCACCCACCACCACCACCCTTAACCAGTCCACTGCCCAAGGAACAAGCTTGATATTCTGCCAGCTTTTTAAGAAAATGCTTAAATATCAAAAGTTTTCCCCCTCTTTCTGTGTGTGCAAAAAATATCAGCTTAAAAACCTGACGGGAGTCAAAGTTCTTTGCTTAGCATACAAAGGCTTATGAGTTTTATCGTGTTGGAGACTTTAATCTACAAAGTATAATTTAATCCTCTTTGAGCTATCTGCGCCACGGAGCCTGGTTGTAAATAAGCCATATGGTTACAGCGGATGCAGCCACAGCTGCCTGCCTCCATCATTCACCCTTGGTAAATATTTCTGCAAAACAGATGAAATTAACTCCTGTAACAGATATATAGCGACTGCTCTCAGGGCACATGTTTTACCGCAGCAGTCATGCTTAAATACAGCCGGTAGCTCCAAGTTGGCTCACACACCTGTAGTTGAGTTTCTCTCTCTCCACTTTCCCCTCCCTTCTCCTTCCCACCCTTTTCTCTTTCCTCTCCCCCTCTTCCTCTACCCTCTCCTCTCCTTCTCCCTCTCCCCCAGTAAACCTGGTTGCTGGCACCTGCCTCTGAGAAGAATGATGGCACAGAGACACCACTGGGTAGGGAGGGGATGTGCGAGGAACAGTCAGACTCGGAGCTCCCACACGGAGCAGATGCTGATGTACCCGCGTGTGCTGAGTCCTCCACGCCAAGGTCACTGCAGGTTGTAGGAACACCCGGTTCAGGGCATCAAGGCCTGGAGAGGGGAAGGGAGGAGTCAAGTCAAGGAAAGGAGGTGGTTCCTTGGGGCTGATGTTGCCCCTGGAGGGAGGAGTGTGTGCAGTGGTAGGATGGGAGGAGTTTGTTTGGAATGCCTGCCTGTGAATTGCATATTCAGCTGCGGAACTGGGGCTTCGCAGTCATCTGAAAGAGCGATCATGTATTTGAGTGCCTCTCTTCTGTGTCACTCTGGCATCCCAAAGACTCAGATTGGAAACCAGATTCTTGCATCTAGCAGCCCTGTGACTTTGTGCCAGTTACGTCACCCCCCTGAGCTTCTGTTTCGTTCCCCTGTAAGGTGGGAACGACTGTACCTCCTTACAGTTTATGAGTACGAGGGCTGATTGTAATAATCATCATTGTCATCCTCGCTCTTAAACAAAATAATAATTGTTTTTAAATTATTGTTATTGTACTGATCGTAGTAAATGGCTTAACTGCATGGTAGGAGGAGGGGCGCTGCTATCACTGCCTTGGGCTCAGTAAGCTGTGGGTCTCTGCTGGGCTCCCCATTTCCAGTGTCTGGGGCTCCTGATAAGCAGGGGCCTCAGTTCCATGGCTTTGTCTCTTTCCCTAGCTGTTCAGCCAATCAGTGGCCTCCCTCTGCCTCAGTAGCTCCAGGCTTGGCAGAGTAATCAGAAGCTTCCTGTTCTCTTCTGAAACCCCCACTCCGACGCAGGGGGCTTGTGCCTCCAGCAGGGGCAAGACTGCAAGGCTGCTGCTGGGGAGAGAATCCAGAGGGTCATAGGTATGTGAGGTTTTCAAAACCAGGTGAAGGCCTGGAAAAGTGCAGAAAGGCAGGCAGATGTCCATCACTTAGATCAGCAGGCCCCTCTGTGCTGCAGGCTCCCTGAGCTTCAGGGAGAGGAAGTAGGGTGAGAGAATCCCAGATAGAGGTACAGGACCATCACCCTGGCCCAGAAGGCCTCCCCAAGGAATAACACAGCACAGGGGGAGCTCAGTAGAGAATCCCGGAGTTTTTTTTTATGGTCAATGCCAAGATGTCCCAAATCCCGGTCACCACTGAGACTGTGGCACGTCTGTGCCCTGAGGAGTGGCCCGGCCCCGAGCTGGAATCGCTGAGGATGTGGCAGCTTCAGAGCAGCTTGTGGGACTTGCACTCACAGATTAACATCATATTTGAAAATAGCTGGGTCTAATTGGATAATATACTTTTCTTTAAATTAAAAAGATTTAAATCTAGGGCAAAAAAAAAAAAAACACACGCACTGTTAACTGGGAACAGGATTTTTAAATTATTATTCTATACAGATCACATTCACACCCTTTTCGCTAAGAGTGGGGCTGAGTGGTTCCACAGACAAGACATGGAATAATGGCAAGTCCATCCAGCATTGAAAACAAAGACCTGAGGGACCCAGGTTTCTGCAGAAATGTTTATATTGAGACGTGGCTCATGCTATGTGCATGCAGTTTTTCTCAAAAAATTGCCGATGTTGTGCCCCTTTATCCCTAAGCACTGCCATGTTTATTTCCTAAAAAGAGGGACCATGTCTCATATAATCACAGTACAATTACCAAATTAGGAAGTTGAACATGGATACAATGTCATGAATTAACTCCGAAGCCCCATTTCAGATCGTGTCCCTTCTCCAAAGACAGGCTTCACCCAGGGACATGTCCCATTAGTTGTCACGTCCCTTTTGTCCCTTTTGAACTAGAACAGTTGCTCAGTTGTTCTCTATCTTCACCTGATCTTTTTCTTTCTTTAACCTTGACATTTTTTTGAAGAGTGCAGGCCGTTTATTTTGTAGACGGTTACTTGATTTGGGTTTGTCTGATGTTTCCTTGTGATTAGATCAGAGTGATGAATTTTGGGCGGAAACACCCCAGAAGTAATGTTGTGTCTTCCTTGGTATATCCAGCCGGAGGGATCCGATGTCGGGCTGGTGCCATTATTGGTGACATTATCTTCGATTAGTTGGCCAAGGTGGCGTGGATCAGGTTTCCTCACTATTTTGCTATTTTTTTTCCCTTTGTAATTAATAAGAAATGTGTGGGGAGATGCTGTGAGACTGCGTGACTCTCCAGTTCTCATTAAACTTTCACCCACTCATTTTAACATCCATGGGTGATTCTTGCCTGAATCCGTAATTTGCCAAATAGTGATAGTTCTAATTCCATCACTTTTCCACTTGTATTAGTTCAATTCTACTGCAATGAAGAGCCTTCCCTACTCCACATTTGTCTATTTATTCATTTATATCAGAATGAACTCATGAATTGTTATGCATTATTCAATGGGTTGTAATCCATTGCTACCACTATTCATTTTCATATTCAGATTGTGCCAGAGTTCAGCGGTAGGAGTCCTTGCAGTTCTTTAGACATGTCTTCTTCATTTATTGAGCACATTCTGGAACAAGATGTTTGAGCTCATCTTGTACCTTACCTGCCCTGTGATTAGTCATCTCTCTAAGGGCTCCTGAATGGTTTCGTGGAGAAACAACTGGGCATCCAGTTCTGGGCATGAAGGTTACTGGGGTGTCATTTTTTTCTAGGCCCTCAATGAAGAGAGCCAGGGTCTGTGTTTAATTTTAGAACACACTGATATTTGGCAATTCCAGTCCCATAGC
>PVJC01005214.1:0-59992 GCA_004026665.1 Murina feae | reverse complement strand
CAGCTGCCAAGCAGGCCGCTGACCCCCTGCCACCTCTTTCCCGCTCCCCGATGCCCCACAAAGGGCCTGGGAAGCCCACCAAGCAGGCTGCCGACCCCCTGCTGCCTCTTTCCCGCTCCCCGATGCCCCGCAAAGGGCCTGGACAGCTGCCAAGCAGGCCGCCGACCCCCTGCCGCCTCTTACCTGCTTCCCTCCAACCCTGCCGCCTCTTTCCCACTCATGGGTCCTGGGTCCTGCGCTGTCCCGCTCTGCAGCCGCTCTGTGCACTCGGGAGGTCCCTCAGCCCGGCCTGTGCCCTCTCGCAGTCTGGGACCCCTCGGGGGATGTCCACCTGCTGGCGTGCCTGACCAGCCTGGGTGAGGGGCTTTCAGGCTGCCCACAGCTCCCATTGACCCAACATCCCAGCAAGGCTGGCTGGACGCAGGTTTCTGGAGTTTATCTTCTATAATTGATACACTGTTCCTTTAAGGCGGCCGTCTAACTAACGAAGCCTCCTCTCTGCTTCACCTCGCAGCGTCTATAATGAAACAGTTGTTACTTTTACTGGTGAGGCCCGGGCTGCTCTTTCCTTCAGCTTCTGAGGATTCTATGATTGTTAAATTGTTTCAAAGGTGTGTTTCACTAGAGCCAGTTTAAGTGGAGCGGGCGCAGCTTCACTTTCGCTCCTGCCGCAATGAAAACTGCCGTTTACTCAGGTCCATGAGTGGCGGCCTCCATGTTGGCTGGGCTAATTTGCATACAGCCGCTCTGATTGGTTGGTGGGCGTGGCTTACCCTGTCTCGGAGAAACGGTTAATTTTACTATTTCGCTTTTATTAGTTTAGATATGGTGTAAGAAAATGGTGTAATTTTATTTTTTGCATGTATCCTGTTTTCCTAGCATGTATTGAAGAAGAGACTGTTTTACCTCCTTGTATATTCTTGCCTCCTTTGTCATACACTAACTGGGCATGTAAGCATGGGTTTATTCCTGGAATCTCTATTCTCCTTTGATCTGCATGTCTGTTTTTGTGGCACTACTGTATTGTTTCAGTTACTATAACCTTGTAATATAGTTTGAAATCAGGTAGTGTGTGTGATACCTCCAACTTTTTTCTTCTTTCTCAATATTATTTTGCCTATTCAGGGTGATTCCAAAAAATTTTTTAGGATTATTTATTCTACTTTTGTGAAAAATGACATTGGTATTTTTTTAAAATATGTTTTTATTGATTTCAGAGAGGAAGGGAGAGGGAGAGAGAGATAGAAACATTAGTGATGAGAGAGAATAATTGATTAGCTGCCTCTTGCATGTCTCCTACTGGGGATCGAGCCCGCAACCAATGCATGTGCCCTAACCAAGAATTTAATCATGACCTTAGGGTTCATAGGTGGATGCTCAGCTTCGCCACACTGACTAGGTGCCACTGGTATTTTGATAGAGATTGCATTTAATCTTGCTTTGGGTAACATGGACATTGAAACAATATTCTTTCCACAAGCATATCCTTCCATTTATCAGTGTATTATAGTTTTCAGAGTACAAGTCTTTTATTTTCTTGGTTAAGTTTTAATTTCTTTTTGATGCAGTTGTAAATGAGATTATTTTTTTTCTCTTTCTGATAGTTCAGTATTAATATATAAAATAGCAGTAGATTTCTAACTTAATTTTTTATTCTACAACTTTACTGAAAATTCATTTATTCTAATAGTTTTTGGTGGAATCTTCACGGTTTTCTATCATACTATATCATGAGCAAATAGTGATAGTTTTACTTCTTCCTTTCCATTTTGGATGCCTCATTCATTTTGGATGTTACTTATTTGGACCCTCTTTTTTCCTTAATGAATCTGATTAAAGATTTATCAGTGATGTTTAACTTTTCAAAGAATCATCTGTTAGTTTTATTGACCTTTATTATTTTTTTAGTCTCTATTTTATTTATTTCTGATCCTTGTTATCTCCTACCTTCTATTAACTTTGGGCTTTTTTCTTGTTCCTTTAGGTATAAAGTTACATTGTTTATGTGAAATATTTTGTTGTTTGTTTGTTTTTTAATATAATTGATTTATTTTTTTTTTTTACAGAGAGGAAGGGAGAGGGATAGAGAGTTAGAAACATTGATGAGAGAGAAACATCAATCAGCTGCCTCCTGCATACCTCCCACTGGGGATGTGCCTGCAACCAAGGTACATGCCCTTGACTGGAATCAAACCTGGGACCCTTGAGTCCACAGGCCGATGCTCTATATACTGAGCCAAACCAGTTAGGGCTAAAATGACTTTTTAACCTAGGAAAATCTTCTCAAAAGTCGGGGGTCATCTTATATGCCGAGTGTTGTCTTAATAGGGCGGGTGCTGAAACTTCTGAGCCGGACTAGAAAATCTGTGGTCGCCACATAAGGTGGGGGGAGCTCAAAAGCAGCCTCACTCCATTCATTTCAGTGGAACTGGAAGGAGACCGCAAGTGTCTCCAGTCGGCTCCTTTTTGTGCCGCATACGGTCTCTGTCCGGACTTTTTAACCCAGGAAAATCTTCTCAAAAGTTGGGGGTCGTCTTATAAGCCCAGTCGTCTTATACGCTGGAAAATACGGTAATGACCTTCTTTGTCTCTTGTTGTAGCCTTTGTTTTAAAGTCTATTTTTGTTTGCTGTAAGTATTGCTACCCTAGCTTTTTTTGTTTCCACTTGCTGGAAATATTTTTTCCATATTTCTACTTTTAGTCTGTGTGTATCTTTCTGTTTGAAGTGAGTCTCTTGTAGGATCTCGTTTTTTTATCCACTTAGCCACCCTACGTCTTTTGATTGAAACATTTAGTTTATTATACTTAAAGTAATTATACATAGTTATTGCTATTTTATTGTTTTCTGATTGTTGTTTCCTGTTCTTCTCTTGCTGTCTTCTCTTGTATATTGATGACTCTGTAGGGTTTTGTTTGAATTCCTTTCTCTCTAATCATTGTGTACCTCTTATAGGTTTTCAATAATTACCGTGAGATTCATGTATATCAAGCTGTGTTTATAACAGTCTGTTTTAAGTTGATGATTTCTTAAGTTCTAATGTATTCTGAAAGCACAACGTATTTAACTCACCTTCTCCAAGTTTTTTTGTGTGATTTATTATTGTATTTACACATGATCTTACTACTTTCGTCTTTTAATCTTCATGCTTACTTTATAGTTGGTTGATCCACTACTTTTATTAATTTTTGCCTTTATTATTTAGAAATTTTCTTATTCCTGTATTATTTTTAGTTTGGCCTTTTCTTTTTGGTTTCAAGTAGTCCCTTAACACTTTGTAATTGGGCATTTTCCCGCCAAATCATGTCATAATGCAGGGCTTTTTTGACATTTTCTCACCAAAATTAGACTTCTGTAAAATATTCATATCTTTTGATCTATTTGATATTTTTCTATGAAACTTTCAATGTTTTAGTTTAAAAAGAGGTCTCTATTTATTTACTTTGCAAAATATGTGTTGACAGTCTCCCTGGTGGATCCGATTTTACTTGTTTCTCACAAAAAATGTGTTAACATTTCTTGTAATGCCAATTTAGTGGTGAGGAACTCCTTTAGCTTTTCCTCGTCTGGTAAATTTTCTTTCAAATCTGAATAAGAATCTTCCTGGGTATAGTATTCTTGGTTATAGATTGTCCCTTTCATGACTTTGAATATATCATGTCATTCCTTTCAGCCTGCAGAGTTTCTGTGATGAAAAACCAGCTGATAGTCTTATGGGAGTTCTCTTGTACATAACTAGTCGCTTTTCTCTTGCTACTTTTAAGACTCATTGTCTTTAACTTTTGGTATTTTAATTATGTTGTGTGGGCCTTTTTGGGTTCATCTTGTTTGGGCTTTCTGAGTCTTGGATTTGGATGTCTGTTTCCTTCACAAGGTTAGGAAAGTTTTCAGTCATTATTCAAATAGGTTTTCTATCTCTCTCTTCTTCTGAGATCCTTATGATGTAAAACTTGGTATGCTTGAAGTTGTCCCAGAGGTCTCTTATTTTTTATTGTTTTGGGGGTTTTTTTTTGTTTTGTTTCATTCTTTTTCTCTCTTTGCTGTTTTGATTGGGTGTCTTTCACTACCTTTTCTTTCAGATATCTAATTTGTCTTCTTTATCTAATCTGTTGTTTTATCTGTTCTTTATCTAATCTAGTATATTTTTCATTTCAGTTATAGTATTTTTTATATTCTGTCCCTTTGTTCAAGTTCTCACTGAGTTCTTGTATTCTTTTGAGTTTGATTAGCATAATCATTGTTTTGAATTCTTTATCTAGTAGATTGCTTGACTCGTTTAGTTCTTTTTCTGGATTTTTGTCCTCTAATTTGGAATTTTTTTTTTGTCTTCTCATTTTCACTGACATTCTGTTTGGTTCTATGTATTAGGTAGATCTGATACGTCTCCTGGTCTTGAAAGAATGGCCTTATGTAGGTGTCATTTGGGGCCCAGGGTCACAGTCCTCCTGGTCACCTGAGCCAGGTGCTCCAGGTGTGATACCTTTGTGGGTTGTGTGTGCCCTCCTGATAATAGTTTGGCCTCAGTTCCTGCTGGGAGATCAGTGGGTGGGATTGACCTTCAAGCTGATTGGCTGTATCTATGGACAAGCTGTTGTGCAGAGGCTAACACCATGGAGTAGGAATCACTCTAGCAGAGTCCAATGCTGCCTGTGTGGTTTGTCACTTGTAGAGCCACTTGGGTGGGGCTCTAGAGCAGTCTGAAGCCAGCCAATGGTTCTTTGAGTCCGGAGCCTCTTGGGAGGAGCACCTCTGTGGGCTGAGCCCAGCGCCACTTGCGGTCACTTGCATGCACTTGGGAGAGGCTGGTGTGCTAGTCAAAGCTGCTGCCACTTGGTGCCAGGCTTGGGACTGTTGGGTTGACGTTATACTGCAAGAGGCCAGCTGCCAGTTGTGCCAGGTTGAGGCCCACTTGTTTGGAGCTGTGTCCCAAACCAAGGCTGGTTGTCACTTTGTCAGGCTTATGGCCACTTAGTGGGAGCTGCAGGTAGAGATTAGGTTGTGTGGGGCTGGTGGGGCTTTGGGAGAGTCCTCAGTAAGTGCCAAGACCAGCCACTTGAGTGGAGGGAATGGAGCTGCTGGAAGAGGCTCTGTCTGGGCGAGTGAGGTGGGTGAGACAGAGTCTTGGGGAGATGCTAGAGCAAGGTGAATGGTGTTAGCCAATTTAATGGAGAACATTAGGGCCAAGTAGGTAGGAAGAGAGCTCAACAAAGGAACAAGGGGACCCACCAGTGCTTCTGTTTCTTGAGTTGTCCCAACCCCTGCCCCTCCAGCCCTCACCCTAAAGTTAGTCAAATTAATTCCTCCTCATGTGACTCAGGTGCTTCTTGAGCTTCTGCCCCTGCACTGGAGCTTGGAGCAAGTGAGCTTGTGTATGAGCCCTTTAAGATCAGCATCTCTGTCTTCCACAGCGCTTTATCTTGTACATAATCCCCTTTGGTTTTCAAAGCCAGATATTAATGGGATTCTTCCTCCTTGCACAGGTGCCTTAGGCTGGGGAGCCCAGTATGGGGCGTGGACCCCTCACTGTTCTGGGGAGAACTTTGTAGCCAACATATTCCTCCCATTTATTAACACACCATGGGTATGGACCTGCCTGGTCTGTGACTCTACCTGTCCCCATAGGGCTTCTTATCTATGTCTTTAATTATAGGGCTCTGTTCCGCTCTTCTTCAGCTAGTTCTCCATGATACTTGTTTTATAATTTAGTTGTAATTTGGATGTGTTAGTTGGAGGAGGTAAGTTCAGGATTTACCTTCTTCTCCATCTTGACCCTGGCTCTTTTTTTTTTTCTGTCTTGAGACTAGATCTTTACTTTGTCTTGGAGCAGCGACTCTCTCTACCCAGGAGCTCATCAAACTTACCCTCTGAAGTTGTGAAAGGTTCAACATGTAGAAAGGTTCTGGCTGACTCACTTGGGCTGAAATATAGATCCATCTTCTGCTTTTTTCCCCCTGAAATTCACAGATGGTGCTGAGAGGCAGCTGGTTTGGGGCCCACTGCCCTGTGCGCAGATCTCCTCAGGCCTTACAGGGTGCAGATGCCCGGGGCCTTGCTCAAATGTGGTCCTGAGGCTGCACTTCAGACCTGCTCGCAGGTCCAACCCCATTTTGAGTATGAGGCCATGGAAAGCATGTTTTCTGAAAATTTTGTTCCTCTCCATGGGATTCTTCCTCACTAATGCTTTTCTGCTCTACAGATTCTCCCTTGTAGACCTGTATAATTACCAGATTCTTTTGTTTTTATTTCCATGTGGTTTCAGTGTCTTTCCAAACTTGGTACTTAATACTAACTCACCTTGATTCAAAACTCTCTGGTCTAATGAGGTAAGAATTGACAGACTCTATTAGTTATGTCTTCTCTCTTTCCTGATTCACTATTTTAGTCTTCTGTGAAACAAAAGAAAATGTGCAAATACATAATGTAAGCTACAGTTGGAAAACGGGCCAGACTTTCTCGGTATACTTTAGTTTAATTTAGGAACTTAATGTTTACTTTGTTTAAATGTCTGCCATTCACTTATTTCCTTTTACAATGCTCTTGATGGAATTCTGTTAATTGCCTTTGAGTTTTCTTTTTTCTTAAGATCCATATTCCTAAAGCCAGTCACTTCCCACTACAAATTCAATACCCTCTAAAGAGGCCTCTTCTTAAAAAGGAGATAGGCAAGTTTGGAAGACCATTAAATCTTAAAAGCGTTTTATTGATCTTGGTGCTGGGCACTGATTGAGGAAAATGTTAGCAGCTGTGTGCCTTTCCAAGGAGCAGGGCTGCAGGGCCCTTTCTGATCAGTGCAGGGAAGGAGGCTGAGTCAGAGCAGAGTGCGGTGTGTCAGCCAGCTGCCCATGGAACGAACTGGCCCTTTTTTCTTCAAGTCAGCAGTGCCCTGTGAATGTTAAAATTAGAAACTTCACCCTCTCTAAACAGTGTGAAAGAATCCTGCTTCCTAGGAAGCCATTTTAACAATAACAGCTAGCCTTTAATGAATGCTTAGTATGTGACAGGTGCTATTCTAAATGTATTACCTGTATCAACTCAGGTAACCTTCACAGTCTTATGAGGTACAGGTACTAATAGCTCCATTTTACAGATAAGGAAACTAAAGTATAGCAGTTAAATGGTTTGCCCAAGATCATGTAGCTAAAATATATCAGAGCCCTGTATTTGAATTTGGTCAGTCTAATTCTAGAGTCCACTCTAGGATTTCCTACAAGAGAGGCACTATCTAAACTTAGAATACCCAACTCTTAACATTGGGGGACACCTGAGTTAGTTGAATGGATATTACCACGATCACTTAGTAAGTGACAGACCAGGACTGAAAATGAACTGTGCCTGTTCTCAAAATCCATTTTTCACCCTGCTGTGCTGACAGTTGTAGTTTGAGAAGCATGAAATGCCCGGCTTTCATCCTGCGCAGAGAATTCAGAGACAGTGGGTGATTCATCATGTGTTGGCAGCACAGTTGTCTCAGTGCCAGTTGTTCTGCATAATGAACTGAGCTGTCAACAGCCTGATGGTGAAAAAAGGGCACATGTGACCAGTGGATTCAGCGTGGTAATGGCTGTTCAGGAGAGCAGGGCAGGTAGTATGTGTGGTTTTCTAAGACTGGCTGTTGAGGTTTTCCTCTTTTGCAAGAAATTAACTTAGCTTTTATTGGGTGGTAGAATTTCTTTAAAAGTGTTCTAGGACAGGAAAAGGTTTGTAGGAAAACTAATATGGCCAGCATGATCCATGGGAAATAGGACTGAACCTGGAGTCAGGAAAACCACATATGGGCTTTAAGACTTTGGACAAAATAAGCATTGGTTTCCCTGTGTGAAGATGGGAGGATGTTCAGTGCAACCAGGGGATGACCTGGCTTCTTCCTTGTTGGATGGAGAAGCTGAGGGGCACACCCAGATGGAGCAGCCCAAGACGTGGGGAGTTCTCTGCCTGGGCCATCCCAGTGTTTTCCAGTAAGTGGATTTGGGGGCTCTCTGATGTGTCTGTCTCTTCTTTGATGGCCGTACACGGATTTTTTAACATCGGGGGTTAAATGTTTGGAAACCTGAAGTCTCCTCTCAAGAGCCCTATTACTCTTCTCATTGATCCTGCAGCACTGTTGGTCTTTCAGAACAAAGAAAACGCCCTTTCAAGGCATGATGCCCTTGAGGTCATGCCCCAGAGCTTTCTAAGGGTCTTTATTTGATCAGAATGTATGTATATTTAAATCCCAAGAACATCCCCAAACTGAGAGGCTATGATTTATGAAATAATCTATTTTTGATCTTGTCCAAGCTTTTCCATTTCAATCCATAAGTGAATCTTTGAGTTTTATACATACAGATTAAAGCAGTACTGGCAGTTCCTGAATTACAGTGTTCTGACTTATAATTTTTTAACTTTATGATGGTAATACAAAATATGCATCCAGTGGGAACCATCTAGGCTAAGCTATGATGTTTGGTAGGTTAGGCATATTAAATGCATTGCCAATTTACGGTATTTTCAATATATGATGTGTTTTTCAGAACATAACCCTGTCATAAGTTGAGGAATATCTGTAACAAAAAACTAATGTTTCTAGAAGTCATTACAGTGATAGACCTATAGCATCTATTCTAATTCTAGGTTGTATAAAAACAGAGATAGATAATAATTCTCAGGTGAATTCTTCACGCATACGCAATATCCACTAGAAGTCTTCTCTCTGCTGACATAGTATGCTAATTTTGAGACTCTACTTAGACTTTCTAAGTCAAACAAAACCCTAGAAGGGAAGGGATCATTGCAGCTATTTGGAAGAGTCCTGGGGTAGTGTATCTGGTATCTGTGCCATTTGACTACTACTGGAACTTACAGACCTTTCTCCCATGGAGCAAAACAGTCTGGGAGCCTCCTGTCATGGCTCTTCATTCCTAGTGAGACTGGTGGTCACTATTTTATATCTTTGTGGATTTTGATTTTTTTGAGTTTACCCTTTTTCTTTTCTTAAAAAACTGCCTTGGACATGTTAGTAATACCTGTGGACTTGGCTTCGCTTCATTCATATTCTGGACATCACTGAAGATGTTAGTCACAAAGCAGTGTCCTATTACCTTGATCTGATTCTGAAGGTCATGTGTCTGCTGGTTTCTTCTTTCCTGACATCTTTTCTTTCTGTTCATGCCCATTCTTGTTACATATTCCAGGCTTCCCAGGCTGCCTGGAGACTTGGACCTAGGTACAGTTTCGCTAATGCAGGTCTAACATAATCTCTAGAGACATTGCTGTGGGTTTTTCTCAGTAGCACATGGATTGCCTTTCCCTTGAGCTGCCTGCCACTGTTACACTAATGCTTCAGATCCAGATAAACAATGATCAGAAGGTGTTTTCTTGCCTTTTGTATCTGTACTTTTGGTTTTGTTTTTAAATTAAAAGTACCAGGGCTAATAGGGTGTTTTTTAAATCCTACTTTGGCCTCCCCTAAGATGATCTAAGTTTTCTCAATAATTTTGAATGCTGTAATTTCCTCTTTAGTAAATGATAGCTTTTCTAGTTACAAGCTGTTGACTTTGTTTCAGTTTCTTCTCTTTGATTTCCTTATCTGTAAAATGGGGGGGAAGTACTGCATCACAGGATTGTGGCGAGGATTAAACAAGGATAAATGCTAAGTACTGGCACAGAACAGGTGCTCAGTAGGCATCAGTTCTCCTTGTTTCCCTGGTGGGTTGTCATCACCACTCTAAAGCTTTCCTAACCTGTGAGCAAAAAGACTTTAGGTGTGTGCTTAGTTCTATCCAGGCCTGCACTGTCCACTTGTAATAGCCACCAGCCACATTGGCTGTTGAGCCAAAGATAGACTACTTGAGACGTGTTATAATATTTTAAATACCAGATTTCACAGACTTGGTTAAAAAAAAAAAGTAAAACCATTAATTTTTTTATATTGCTTACATGTTGAAATAGCAATATTTTTATACTAGAGGCCCAGTGCACAAAAATTTGTGCTCTCGGGGGAGTTCCTCAGCCCGGCCTGTGCCCTCGCGCAGTCTGGGACCCCTCGGGGGATGTCCACCTGCTAGCTTAGGCCCACTCCCCGGGGGGGGGATCGGGCCTAAGCTGGCAGTCAGACATCCCTCTGGCAGCCCGGGAATCCTCAGGGGATGTCCACTTGCCAGCAGGGAGCAGGCCTAAGCTGCAGTCAGACATCCTTGGCGCTGCTGAGGAGGCAGGAGAGGCTCCCACCACCACCACTGTACTGGCAACTGTCAGCCTGGCTTGTGGCTGAGCAGAGCTCCCCCAGTGGGAGCGCACTGGCCACCAGGGGGCAGCTTCTGCATTGAGCGTCTGCCCCCTGGTGGTCAGTGTGTGTCATAGTGACCAGTCATTTCCAGTTATTCTGCTGTTAGGGTCAATTTGCATATTACCCTTTTAGTATATAGGAAAGAGGCCTAGTGCATGAGTAGGGGCTGGCTGGTTTGCCCTGAAGGGTGTCCTGGATCAAGGTGGGAGTCCCGCTCGGTGCCTGGCCAGCCTGGGTGAGGGGCTGATGGCCATTTTCAGGCTGGCCACGCCCCCTGGCGACCCAAATTCCCAGCCTCTCCTTTTTTTTTTTCTTTCTGGAATTTATTTACTTTCTATAATTGAAATTTTGTAGCCTTGAGCAGAAGAAAGCCTAGGTTGCCCCTGGCAACCCAGGATCCCAGCCGCTCTTTGAGCAGAGGCCAGGCCTGCTGGAAGCAGGTATCTGGGATTTATTGATCTTCTATAATTGAAATGTTGTAGCCTTGAGCAGAGCCAAGGGCCAGCCAGGGCAGGTGGGATGCTTGGTTTCCTCCATTGCTGGGGATAACCCAAGCCTTGTGCTTACACCAGCTCCGGGGCTGCTGCCATCTTCGTTGGGTCAATTTGCATACTTGTGCCTGATTGGTTTGTGGGTGTGGCTTGAGTGTAGCAGAGGGATGATTAATTTGCATGTTTCTCTTTTATTATATAGTATATCAGGTTAAATGAAATATATACACCTTTTTCCTTTTTACTTAAATGTGCTCGCTAGATATTTTTTAATTACACTTATGGTCCTGTTATTGTTTCTGTTTGGACTGTGCTGGGTTAGGTCTTGAAGAGGCATGTATACAGAAGGAAAATAGTCTAATTAACCAAGGAAATAAGGAGAGGTATAATTGCAGGACAGTATCTTTAATACCAAGAATGTTTGTTTAAAAGTTTTGTGCTCTTTAAGAAAACTTTTTGATGTACTGTTGGAATAAGTTTTCTGCTGTCTTCAGAGTTTATTGAAACATTTTTTAACAGTATTATCACTTTGAAAAACTATAAAAAGAGCTAATATCCTCCTTGGTGGTAAACATTCAACCTTTCGGGCTTTCAAAATTGTCAGGAATCAATTTGAAGTTAAATTTAGTGAACTAATAAGAATAATCAAGTTGGAAAACACTTTTTATAAAATAGACCCACATTTTTCCTCATAACAGACTCTAGGCAATCCCAAATGAGTTGTTTTTTTTTAAAGTTTTGCTCAACAACACTATGTGTGGAATCTATCCTATATAATAAAAGGGTAATATGCAAATTGACCCTAACAGCAGAATGACTAGGAATGACTGGTCACTATGACACACATTGACCAGCAGGGTGCAGACACTCAATGCAGGAGCTGCCCCATGGTGGTCAGTGTGCTCCCACAGGGGGAGCTCTGCTCAGCCACAAGCCAGGCTGAGGGCTGCCAGTACAGTGGTGGTGGTGGGAGCCTCTCCCACCTCCTCAGCAGTGCTAAGCAATGCTACCAGCTTAGGTCCAATCCCCCAGGGAGTGGGCCTAAGCCAGCAGGTGGACATCCCCCGAGGGGTCCCAGACTGTGAGAGGGCACAGGCTGGGCTGAGGGACCCCCTTCCAAGTGCACAAATTTTTGTGCACTGGGCCTCTAGTGTATATATAAAAACCTAAGTGACCACATGACCGGCCAGTAGTTATGACGTACACTGACCACCAAGAGGCAGATGCTCAATGCAGGAGCTGCCCCCCTGGTGGTCAGTGTGCTCCCACAGTAGGAGCACCGCACCACTCAGCTGATGGTTGGGTGCCAGAGGCTGGGCTCATGGCTGGCAAGCACTGCTGCAGCGGCGTGAGCCTTTCCCGCCTCCATGGCAGCACTATCAGCAGTCTGCATGGATCAGGCCAAAACCAGCAGACTGGCATCCCCCGAGAGGTGCCAGATTCCAAGAGGGCATAGGCCAGACTGAAGGACCCCATCAGTGCACGAGCCCCTGTCCTGGGCCTCTAGTAAATTCATAACTTCCCAGGGGCATATATTACAGTCTTATAAGCCTTTGGGTTTTTTTAATTACTATATTATATTTGAATATATAAATCAGTAATACCTAAGTAAATATAGGCTCTACAAAAGATAATAGTAAATGCTGTTTGTGTCATGGTGAGGTAGGGGAAAACAATATAGATAGAAAAGGAAAACTTGCTTTTTCTTTCTCATTCCCATAGATGCTCGTTGCCAACATTGACTTGGGTCCTACTATTTTGGACATCGCTGGCTATAACCTGAATAAGACCCAGATGGATGGGATGTCTTTATTGCCCATTTTGGTGAGTATAAAGCCCTCAATCAGGCCTGAGTCAAGACTCTGAAATAAATTCCAAGTTGTATAAATTTAAAGTTAAAAACTATTAAGCCCTAACCAATTTGGTTCAGTGGATAGAGCATCAGTCTGAACTGAAGGATCCCAGGTTCTATTCCAATCAAGGACATGTACCTCGGTTGCAGGCACATCCCCAGTAAGGGGGTGTGCAGGAGGCAGCTGATTGATGTTTCTCTCTCATTGATGTTTCTAACTCTCTATCCCTTCCTCTCTGTAAAAAATCAATAACATATAAAACAAAACAGAAAAATAAAACAAAACAAAAAAATTTGAGGGAGTTTTCTTTAAAAAAGAATGATCAGAACACAGATAAACAGAGTTCTATAGTCTCCCTACTTCCCATCTCCTCCTCCCAAAAACCGTTACAAACAAAATTAAGACAGGTGACAAATTGGGAAGATATTTGCAACAAGTGTGAAAAATGGTAGTAAGTCCTAAAAGAAGAGTTTTTAGAAAGCAAAGATTAATATCCCAGTAGAAAAATGGGTAAAAGAAGCAACTGGTTACTCACAGAGGAATTAGAAATGGTCAGAGTGCAAAAAGATTGCATCAATGCTGATCAAAGAAATGCTTAACTGAATGAGATCTTTATTTTCTGCAGAACTAGCCAGGATACCCACTATTTGCAGAAGTCTGAGAAAATGGAAACTACTAAGACTCTGTTCATAAAAGAGCAATCAAGTATAAGCTACTATAAGGCTCATTTAATTTAACAAGACATATCACTTCAGAATACACACATTAAGCAGTTCTATCTGGGAATTTGTTTTAAGAAAACAAAACTCAAGTACCTACTATGTGCCTGGCACCGTACAGAGCTAACTATAAAAAATGTACATGTTGTGTTAATAGAAGAAAACAGAAAACCTAAATATCCAATAGGGTATTGGTTAAATTGTTGCACCATTAAACAATAGAATATTAAACTAACACTACATGGTATAGATCTATATACATTGACTCAGAAAGATGCCTATTCCATACTGTAGAGAGAAGGAGGTTTCACAACAGTATCTCTCACTCATTAAAAATGTGTTTTAATATGTTTAAACATGGAAAAGTTTGGAAACATTTGGCTTAAAATGTTTTAGGCATTTATAGTGACTCATAAATCTTGTTGATTTTTCTGAATCTATCACAGTGTATTAGGTAGAATATGATTCATAGAAGAGAATATGTGTAACTCATATTAGTTATGAAACACAAGAAATACCATGAACCCATCCCATTTAAGAACTCAAATATTTCTAATACTGGTACCTCTACCTATATGTTCCTCCCCATCCTATCCCTCACCTGCCCCATGGGAGTGATCACTTTCTGATTTTCATGGTTATCATTCTCTGGCTTTTATTTTTTAGGGTTATCCTATCTAATAAAAGAGTAATATGCAAATTAGGCATCACTCCACCATAAAGATGGCCTCCCCCATAGCCACAAGATGGCGGCACCCAGTCCGGTTCAGCCCTGCCACTGAAGTGGTCAGGCCTGTTAGCCAGGCAGGTGGCAGGGGAGGCAGGGGGCCTGAGGAACAGAACAGGCAATCAGAGAGGGCTGGGGCTCCCCTACCCAGGCCTGGGCTCCCCTACCCAGGCCAGAGGCCTCAAGCATGGGCAAGGGTGGAGATGCAATCGGAGGGGGTAGGGGTGGAGCTGGTATGAGAGTGCTCTACTCAGGCTTGGGGAGGGGCAAGGCCAGAGATCACAGGGACCTGGGCTCTGTAGAGCCAGTGATGGGAGGGGCAGGAGTGGAGCCTGCGATTGCAGGGTTCTGGGCACTGATAGAGCTGGCAAAGCAGGGATCTGGGGATCCTCTGCCCAGCCTTGGCCAGAGGCTGTAGTGAGGCAGGGGTGGAGACTGCAGTTGGAGGGATCTGAGGGTCCCTTGCCCAGGCCTGCAACCTTGGCCAGAGGCTGGAAGTGGGGCAAGGGCAGAGCTGGCGATGACAGGGGGCAGGATCGGAGCTGGTGATCACAGATCCCTGGGCTCTGTGAAGCTGGTGATTGGAGGGGCTTGGGGGTCCCCTGCCCAGGCCTGCAACCTCGGCCAGAGGTAACAGGCCTAAGCAGGGATGGAACTAGGATTGGAGGGGCAGGGGAGGAGCTGGTGATGGAGTGAACTACAAAAGAAACACCTTTTCTTACTGCTCATTGGCTAAGCTTCCTATATGCCACTGGCAATATTCTTAGTAACTTGGGTAATAAGAATCCAAAAAGGCAATCTAGGGTTTTCCACCACTCCTGGAGAAAATAAATGAAAGTCCACTGCTAGAGGGCTAAAAATGTCATATCCTGCTCTACCCTGTTTAGCTTAGTGCATAATGCCTCAGCATGCTGCCTACAGGGTCTGGGTTCAATTCTGACCAAGAGCATGTACCTAGGTTGCAGGCTCCTCCCTGGCTGGGGCCCAAGACAAGGCATATGCAGGAGGCAACCAATCAAAGTGTTCCTCTCACTTTGATGTTTCTCTGTTTTTCCATTCTCTTCCACATTCGCTAAAAATCAGTGGAAACATATCCTCAGGTGAGGATAAAAAAAAAGAAAGAAATGTCATATCCTTTGAAAGACACATCTTGAAAATGCCTAAAGAAAGTTAACATTTTTTCATGGTGAAGGGACTGGAGTCTGTGTTGATGAAAACACCTTGGTGGCTGCGGTGACTGGCAGTGGCTGCAGCAGTGGGGTGATGGGACTGGTGGCTTCCCCTGATTAGCCTGGTCACCTCCCACAAAGAGAGGCCAGGCTGCGGCTTAGGCCCGCTCCCCAAGGGGAGCAGGGAGCGGGCCTAAGCCGTCAGTAGGACACCCCCTGAGGGCTCCCAATATGTGAGAGGGGGCAGGCTGGGCCAAGGACCCCCCCCTCCCGTGCACAAATTTTGTGCACCGGGCCCTGAGTCCTATATAATAAAGTAGAAACATGCAAATTAACTCTCCCTCTGCTACGCTCAAGCCATGTCCACAAGCCAATCAGGAGCAAGTGTGCAAATTCACCCAACTAAGATGGCAGCAGCCACGGAGCTGGAGTGAGAAGGAGGCTTGGGTTGCCTCTGGCAATGGAGGAAGCCAAATTTCCCACCTGCCCTAGCTGGCCCTCAGCTCTACTCAAGGCTACAAAGTTTCAATTATAGAGGATAAATAAATCCCAGAAAGGAAAAAAAAAGGCTGGAAGCTTGGGTTGCCGGGGGGGCGTGGCCAGCCTGAAAACAGCCCTCAGCCCCTCACTCAGGCTGGCCAGGCACCCAGGCAGGATCCTGATCTGGGACACCCTTGAGGGCAAACAGGCCGGCCTCCACTCGTGCATCAGGCCTCTATCCTATATACTAAAAGGGTAATAGGCAGATTGACCCTAACAGCAGAATGACTGGTCACTATGACACACACTGACCACCAGGGGGCAGACGCTCAATGCAGGAGCTGCCCCCTGGTGGTCAGTGCTACCAGGGGGAGCTCTGCACAGCCACAAGCCAGGCTGACAGTTGCCAGTACAGTGGTGGTGGTGGGAGCCTCTCAGCAGCACTAAGGATGTCCGACTGCAGCTTAGATCTGGTCCCCACTGGTAAGTGGACATCCCTCGAAGGCTCCTTGGCTGCCAGAGGGATGTCTGACTGCCAGCTTAGGCCCAATGCCCCCAGGGAGTGCCTAAGCCAGCAGGTGGACAACCCCCAAGGGTTCCCAGACTGCGAGAGGACACAAGCCGGGCTCGAGGGCCCCCTTTTTCCCCCGTCGGAGTGCACAAAAGTGCACTGGGTCTCTCGTTATGTATATATCCCTAAACAACATACCTAGTTTTGGTCTTGTTTTACCCTCTTGTTTTACCCGTCCAGCTGTAAGAACTGAAGTGGGGGGGGAGGGATTCTCTCCCTCCCCACAAGTTCATATATGTATGGTATCTTCATTCTGACCAGCAAGTCTGTTGAACCTATTACGGTCCTTAGCACAGCACTGTTGAGTATTTGTGAGTTCTTGTCCTTGTGTGTATGAAGCTATGCATTTCTTAGTATGAGCTTAGAATAGTTCTCACACAGAATTTATGGACAGCACTGTTTATTCTAACCTGGACTTCACCTTATGCTGTGACTGATTCTTGCTTAGCGACTTTGCTGGTTTCCATTCCTGACCTGCGTCCCAGTAGTTGTGGGAACTATAGAATGCTCAAAGCACTTGACCATCACTTGCAAGGGCTCTAGAACAGCGGTTGGCAACCGGTGGTCCGTGGCAACCGCTGCTCTAGAAGATCCTCAGTAGCCTTTATATGCATCAGTTTTAGTCACTCCCTTTAGTTACTGAATGAACAGTCCAATTAATTTTGACTGCCAAGGCCCCTTTAGCAGTAGAATAAATAACTGTGGTCCTGCTCACAGTCTGTATGTCTCACAGGAACCACTTTTGCTCTTCTTTCTAGACAGGTGTCGGTAATGTGACTTGGCGATCAGATGTCCTGGTGGAATATCAAGGAGAAGGTCGTAATGTTACCGACCCAACATGTCCTTCCCTGAGTCCTGGAGTATCTGTGAGTAAGAGTTTGAGGTGGCTTGGACAGCTTCCTCACTGACAGCTCGGCAGGATACTGTCGAGGATACTCGGCAGGTGTAAATGTAGCAAGTGCTGAAATCCATAATCTGAGTCCTGCTTCTGTCACTTCACTTTGTCACTTGACTGGAAGATGAGTAGATGCACAAAGGTGAATCAATAATCCTGAAAAATAAAGGAAAAAAATCATGAAAATGCTGCTGCTGACCTGTTGTCAGAATGTGCACTTCAAATTCTTCCAGTTATTGTAACAAGTACAAGTACCAGCCAATATTCTTAACCTTATTACTACCCCTTCTAGTTTTCCTACCCTTCCCAATAATGGTACTGTTTTTTGTTAGGGATATAATCCGTGGCATCCAACAAAGAGATGGGCTCCCACCTTTAACCGTGCCATCATGAGTGTCTTGCACTGGTGGCAGCCAGGCTGGTCATGAAGGTGGTCACAGTGATGTTGGCCTCGCATTGGAGAATGGGAAATAGGTGTCCATTTGAGTTGACTCTTCTAACACCAAAGTGTTCCAATATAGTTACGAACCAACCAAAAGTTGGTATGGAAGACTTGAATTAAGTCCCACTTGGTGATAAGAACACTCATAAATAATTTACCTGCTGATGATTTCACAAAGCTCATTTTAGCTTCCCCCCCCACCTTTTAGCATGGCAGTTCCTACTATACCTTAGAAGTGACTCATTTGAGTATGGGTGTCTTCTCCTTACCCACCATACATTTTTACAGGGGCCCATTACAGCTAATTCTTGTCAGGAGATGTGCAGGTAGGGATGGCAACAGCCTACAGACAGAACCACCATGGACCACGTCCCTTAGTCAAGTGAGCCATCACATCAGTAAGGAACAAAGCTGCACCTCTATTTTTTATTTATTTCTCTGTGGAATGTTTCCTAATTTCTGTCCACTTGTATGTCTGGTTTAAGCCAACTTAACTGCCCCAGTAGGCAGGTAGTTACTATAGAGTGACTATCTTCATTTAACTTTTTAAATATTCCGACAGCAATGTTTCCCAGACTGTGTGTGTGAAGATGCTTATAACAACACGTATGCCTGTGTACGGACCATGTCAGCACGGTGGAACTTACAGTACTGCGAGTTTGACGACCAGGAGGTAAGGTGCCCTGCTGTCTCCCTGTGTCTTGCCAGTGCTTTGTTGGCTGGACTTGGTGGGAGAAGAGCAGTTCCAAGGGTGCTCTCTAGGGAAGATGTGTTTCTTCTCTGTACTTCCACTTAGATTTCCTTCAGCAAAGGAATCGGAATTCCCAGGCCATTCTTCACTGCTCTGTGCCCTTTCTGATGAGGTTCTCTCCACTCCCTCTACCACCCAAACACACTTTAAATGCGCAGGTCACTTTTTCAGATGTGACTTTCCTACCTCGGGCGGGGGGGGTGGGGGGGGGGGCTGAAGGTCAGACACCTCAACTTGGTCAGAAACTCTGTCCCGACCACAGCACGGTCCTGTGCTGCTCAAACAGATCAGCATAGACGGTCTAAAGGACCACGTGGACATGTCCCTATGGTTTCATACCACTTTTCAGAAGGTGCTAACCTACTCCAGCTGGCTCCCCAAGTTGGGCCATATGGAGCCAACACTCATCATGTTTCTCAGAAGCTGACTCACTCACCATTTCCCTGTAGCTCTTAAGCATTTTAAACAGGCAAGATAGTTCCCTTCTAACTCAATTCCTGATCCTCTTCTCCCATAATCTACCCACGTAACTACTTTATAAGTGACTAGAGGCCTTATGCATGAAATTTGTGCAAGAGTAGGCCTTCCTTCCCCCGGCTGCTGGCACTGGTTCCCTCTGGCACCCAGGCTTCCCTCACAGCTCGGCTTTCTGGACGTCAGGTCTAATTGGCATATTATGCTTTTATTATTATAGTCCAAGAGCAGCCACTTGAAACCATTATAGGCAAATTCTGCCTGCCATCTTCCTAGCCTATCACTTGTCTCCAATTTGGAGAACAAAGTACAGACTAGAGGGAAATAGTGGTATTAGACATGTCTAATAATAGAAATAATAGTATTGTATTTTTCAGCAACAGTGCTTTTCTAACATTTGTGTAACACAGGTTAGAGTATTTTCCTATTCTCATTTGAATCTTCACAATTCTAAGGCAAAAATAAACCTTCAAATGTCAGCTCCCTCTCAGTAACTTCATTCCTAAGTCTAGTTTCTGAGACCCTGCATTTGAAGGTCGTGCTTTCTGCTGTCTGCTTTAGTTACAGAAGTAATAACTACCCTCCTGACTCTGCCCTAAAAGGGCCTTTCCAGCATGTGGGCCATTAACCCCCAGCAGATGTTCCACTGTCTCATAGATACCCTTGGGCTTTAAGGGTCTTTGTTTCCTTTGAGGATCTTGAGACCAGATGATACTTTCCTGGGCCTTGGGTGCTATCTCTGCCCTCCCCATTTTGGAATAATTCACATGAGTATCTCTTTCCTCCATCCTTTCATTGCCTGTAGGTGTTTGTAGAAGTCTATAATCTGACTGCAGACCCGCACCAAATCACTAACATTGCTAAAAGTATCGACCCGGAGCTTCTAGGAAAGATGAACTATCGGCTGATGATGCTGCAGTCCTGTTCTGGACCAGCCTGTCGCACTCCGGGGGTTTTTGACCCCGGGTAAGTTTCCATTTCCTTCAGTGACTTTGCCAAGTTGGCTCTAGCAGTCTGCTGTTCCTGAAGGCAGCGGGAGCCCAAGGGGGCCCTTTCGCTGTGAGCTGTGCTGTTCCCATGCTCCTGCTTTGGAGTGGGAACATCATGGCTCAGTGCATCAGCCCATGTGCCAGGAGCACACACTGAAACTTTCTCATTGTGCCAATTGGTGCTTGAGAGGTGTAGCCTCACTCCTCCCTGCTGGGGCTCCTCTGCCTCCCTCCTGGCTGGGATTCTTGTCAAGGCACCACTGGCGACCCCTGGGGCATCTGTGGAGTAACTGACCAAGTCCTACCCTGTTCCCTAGCACTTCTGAGAGTATATGCCTTCAGTTCATTTCTCAGAAACTCCATTTATAGAAATGTGAATACTTGCCAGTAAATGTAATGTATTAAACACAGACAATGAAACAGAAGGCATAAACTCTCATGTGGAAATGTGTACGCCGACTGCAGTATACAAAGGTAGGACAGATATTTACCACCCCCTCAGTCAGGTCCATTCCTTCCTGTCATTCCTCCTGAGCAGCAACTTTTCACCATGAACACTGGGCTCAGCACACATACCTCTGAGCCACCTGTGGCAAAACCTGTCATCTTGTGCTTGAAAATGACAGAATTAAACTTGCACTGGGAAAGGATTATTTCAGATCTTGAAGCCTCATTATAGGAGAGAGGGAAGAATGCTGTCTTAAGCCAATGAAAAGCAGTGATGATATTATTTAGCCGTCGTCACATGAAGTGGTTTTTCAATCCAAATTAGGAATGTATGTGAATGAGTAGGGAAACGGGATTCCACTTTTGAACTCATTTTCTTTAAAATTCCTTAGCCATAGGCTAGTCTCTCCTAACAAACATTTGGGCCTATAGAATCTCACAGGCCCAATCTAGCCACCCTGTTAGAACACAGGCGCACACATTCATTTATGTATTGTGTGTGGCTGCTTTTACACTTTAGTAACATTGAATAGTTGGGACAGAGATTGTATGGCCCACAAACGCTAAAATATTTATCTGCCCCTTTATAGGTGAACTAAAATAATAGTAAGAATTAGTTTATCCTAAAAGACAGCAGATAAAGGACAATGTTATTTCTAGCCTTCACCTATATTCTTTATGTTTGCCAAGTCTCAGCTCAGGTTACCATTCGGCATTCGCTCTAACTTCCCCATGGGTGGTAAAATAAGTTCTTTTATGTGCCAGACATTGTATATACAAATTGCCTTACTATTTTATTGGTGGCCAGAGGGGTTAATGACTTGCCTCAGTTCATAATGAAACAGATTCTAACTCATGTCTGAAGTACACACCTGTGGCCTTACCCACCACAGTCTGTGTTTTAATTGTAAAAGAAAGGCTTCAGGGCTTTTCGACTGCTGGCGGGGTCTCCAGCAAGGGCTAGACTCATCCATCAGGCCGCTTTATACCTTAGGGATCTCCCCTTTCTCGCTAAAACACAAACAAAAAAATCTTGCCGCCTTCCTAATGCCTTCTCAGATTAACCTTCCTGTTTCTTCTCTCCTCTCCCATTTTGTGATGGGCTGACTTGTGATGGAAATGCCCTTATTAAAAGTCCTCCCATCTTCTGCCACTAGATTCCCACCTGGTGACTTAATTGGTCCATTGCTATCTCTTCCTTTCCACGTAGTATTTGGAGTAAGGTCCTGGCAACTACACGTAATGTGACATCCTTTTACTTCTCCCCAGATACAGGTTTGACCCTCGTCTCATGTTCAACAATTACAGTGGCGGCAGGACTCGAAGGTTTTCAAAACACCTTCTGTAGCGACCAACCTCTGCACACCTGTCTGATGAAGTGAGTGTAGTAGGTGTCTGTAGCTAGTCTTCAGACCACGCCTGGAAGAGTTTTGGGACTGGCTTGTTGTAAGTCCTATTTTGAAAAGCATCCCAATCAGCCTACTTTCCTGTGCAATGTGTTAAACTGTGAACGCTGCCCGTCTGTGAGGAGCAGCCGACCCCAGTCCCTGCATTCAGCTGACACGACTGCTCCTGAGGTTTGAGTTCTTGTCATACACTTTCTGTTCTGGGGTTGTTCCCCAGGTGGTCAAAGTTTGAATTTGTAAATCCGTTCACAGAAAAATGTGTTTGGTATACAGCATGACCTAAAAATCAAAAGACCTGCATAGCATTTCATATTGAGCAATTGACTCTCAAAAAGTACTAACATCACATGGTGTGAATAACTATCAGAACTAAATCATCTAATTAAGAACAAGTATCATTGCTTTCAGGGTAGCAGAAATATGTTGTTTATAGTGTCTACCCATCACGATGTATAAGTTGCAAATTCAAAACATGTCAACCAAGCTCTGTTCATTTTTTGGGTCTGGACTGGCACACACTGAGTTAGAACAGAAGCTTTGGGTAAAGGCTAATTGCAGGTAGTTCTGAAGGTGAGAGCCATCCATTTTCCAGGGGCTGCTCACCCATGGACTCTCAGGTGACACCAGGGGTGGGGAAGGGTGTGTGGAGGGGCACTCAGGTTGACAGGTGGAAGGGCTTGTGTTGGGGTGCAGTAAGTGCCTGCCAGCAGGGAGTCTGGGTTTCAGTCCCAGGCTGAAGTTGTTTTGACTCTCTCTGCATTTTGCTGACACTCTATCTGTTCATTTGTTAAGATAGTAAATTTTTTATAGTTGATGCACAGCTTAGTTCTTCCTGAGTTTGTGGGGTCTTGTGTAATTTGGGCCCCTCACTCTTCTCCTTAAAACCAGATCTTGTTGAGGTTTCCTCACTAATTACAACTTATTTTTGTTTCTTGACTCAAGCCCATTTCCACCATTTTCTTCACAAGAAGGTTAGTCGGTGGGACAGCAAGGAAGGAGGAAAAGCGTGGCTTGCAGCCTGTTCAACTCAGGCAACAGTGATTTAGCTTTATTTAGGGTCCTCGGCTGAGCTTTAAGCACTTTGTAAGACGTGGTCGTAAGCAGCTTTTCTGTCAGAATCCCAGAGAGCCATTGGGTTTATTCCTTTACCTCACGCAGTCCATTAACTGGTAGGTATTTAGAGGTGAAACAGGCAAATGAAATGGACACCACTGCTGTGAAATTATAAAAATTTGTAACTAGAAGCAAACTACAATGTGGAATATGGGTTTCGGCTTTATTCTACAGTTTTAATTCTTAACATTTCTCAGTCAGCTTCCACATTAATGAAAGTTGGCCATAACTATTCCCGAATAAAAAGAAACCAATTCTTACCAGGTCTTGTACTGTGATGTCATATTGTTCAATTAATTCACTTTGATTCAGAGAGTGACACACACAAGTCAGCTGCCGACATACCCATCACCACCAGCGGGTTCTGTTTGGGTGATGGGGACACAGTGAGGCCTCTGTTGTTGCATTTCCAAGCTGACTGTCGAGTGCCCTCTGATTTGACTCTGCTGGTCATTCGGGATCTGGGCTAAAATCACCTTTCCTTACGAGGCTGCAGCTTGTATAGGCCAGCAGGCTACAAAATGCACAGAACTTTTCAAAATGTCTCGGTACAAGGGACCCACTGCAGGAGGCTTGCCTTGTCTCTTAATTGTACTGATTTATTGAATGTTATTATTTTCCCTTTTAAGAAGGCCAGTTCCATATCTGTTGGTGCCCTTCAGAGTAGAGAACTACCCATTAGTAATGAACAGAGGACATAGGAATGAACAGATTTTGCCTTATAAAAGTTCCTATTACAAAGCTCTTCCTCAAGTACAATCACCAAGTAGGAAACACCTTTTGAACATCTTTGAATCAATGGTGCTGTTGCAAAATACATTTTTTTGGTCAATACAATTGACAACACTAGGGTTTTTGTACAAAATAGTAATGACAGCCATGGAAGTTCTACGTTAGTCTATGAAAAAAATGTTCTTAAACTTATTTTTAAGTGTCTAAATGAAGGACTCGTGCTTTTTTTTAACTAAAGAATTGTCCCAGGATCCTTATTATGAGAAAGCAAAGAGTATGTCACCTGATCCACCAATGGAATTGGATGGGAATATTTGGGTTCTTCAGTTTTACCACCACTATGTCCCCCTGAATTTTGTGAATTCCTGTGTTTGCATCATCTGTTCTGGGAGTGACTCTGCCCTGGTTCTGTCATTTCAGTCATTTGACTTAGAAAGTGCCCTTCAAAGGACCCTGTTCACTGCTGCACTTTTCAACGAATTAAACTTTATTTCTGTTCTAGTGGAAACGTGTCCTTTGTCTTAGTCCCCACGTAGTAAGTCTGACGAGATGCGTTCCTTTCCTGATGCCGTTTCATGTTCCAGTCATTCACCTAGGACTGAACTGGTCACTTCCACGCCGGGATGTAGTCTGTTCCTGGAAAGCTCTCCTACACTTGGTCCCTTTGGCCAAGCCCCGAGTGAGCACCACATAGAAAATCCTTCCTGATCGATCTTTATGCATTTACAGCTTCGAAGAACAACCATCTGACCTTGGCTGGCTTTCAGGTAAATAAACTGAGCTCACCTTCCAAGGTGCTTTACCTCAATGCCCAGTCATGTGACCCAGTGCCCAGATAACTTCAGATGGGAGATGGAAAACTTTTCTGAAAGGGAAAATTTATATTTTAGGCTTGTAGGCCATGTGGGCTCTGTTGCAACTAAACTCTAACTAGGGCTACTTTTGTGCTGCTATACCAGTCAATAAATCAATAAGTGCTTATTTTCCAACAAAACTAAAAACAGGTAGGACCTGATTTGCCAACCCCAGACCTAGTAAGTTGCCTTGTATCCTGTAAATTATGAAGGTCAAGTAGGAAAACAGGATGTTAGAACTCATCCATAAAGTTGCCAGATTACTACACCCCAAAATGGGTAATTCGGGTATATCATAATGTGAAGCCGTCAAGGAAAAGGATGAAGTTTACCTGCATAGACTCACAAAGTGAGGCCAAGTACAGGCTCTCCCAACTCCTTTCTTTCTGATTTATCCCACCTGTTCCCATTGAGACTACCTGCAGAACCAAATTCCTTACAGAATCTTTGTTTCATCTTTCTCAATGGGTTTAAAGAGCTGGTCATATGCATATATTGAGAGCAGAGAACCCAAAGACCCCAGGCAGAAAACGCTGTGCTGAGACCGCTTACTGAGGGCCTACAAATTATATATGACAAGATTTAAACGTGGGACACAAGCTAGCTCCGAATACCGGAGAGGGGGTAACAGTTCTCAATCCTGGTCTTTGAGAGGAAGCTTGCATGACCATCCATCCAGGAGACCCATAAACATCCCCTCAACTTGCAGCTGACATATGATTAGAGGTCCTAGAAGGGCAGACGGACACTTGTAATTAGTACTTACTATGATAAAAATGGCTATGCAGGATAGGTTTCCCCCTCAGCTTAATTCATCCAAGCTCACAAAGCTAATAATAGTCATGGTTCCAAATAAAATCAGGCTGCTTTCTGTCAAACTCTGCTGTCTCTGTGGTTTATGAAGGATTTTCCCTACATCATACCTGAGTGCCTACTCTTCCCACTAATGAGTTAGTTATGAAAGGGAATTATCCCATTCCTGACCTCGAGGACATTATGTAAATTAAAAAGAGAACTTAAGAAAAAACTCCAGGCAAGAAAACTAATCATCACTAAACCAGCCTTAAGGGACTTCTTTAAGCTGAAAAGAATGGGCGCTATTAAAAAGATATATGAAAGTATGAATCTCACTAATAAAGGTAAATATACAATAAAAAGTAATGGGCTAATCATTTATAAAGTTAGTATGAAGGATAAAAGAGTAAAAATATAACTACAATAATTACTTAGGGCACACCAACTACATCAAAGGGGGAGTAAAACGTAGAGGTCTAGCACATGTTCAAACTTAAGTTGTCACCAACTTAGACTGTTACAATTATAAATTGTTATATGTAAGCTTCAAGGTAATCACAAAGCAAAAACCTACAAGATATCCACAAAAGATAAAGGACTCTAAACATACACCGCTACCAAAAGTCATCACACCAAAGGAAGAGCAGACAGAAGAAAGGAACAGAGAGGTACTGGAAGACAGCCAGAAAACAATGAACAAAATGGCAATAAGTATGTACCTGTCAATAATTACTTCAAATGGACTGAATTCTCCAATTAAAAGAGTGGCTGAATGGATTAAAAAAAAAAAAAGACCCATCTATATGATTGCTTCCTATAAGACTCACTTCAGATGTAAGGACACGTACAGAGTGAAAGTGAAAGGATAGAAAAAGATACTCCATGCAAACAAAAGACAAAGAAAGCTATTACTCATAACAGACTCTCAAACAGACACTGCCACCCATGGACTGAAGGGTCACAGGTTCTATTCCGATCAAGGGCTCATGTTGGCTGCAGGCTTATCCCAGGCCCCAATTGGGGCCCGTGTGGGAGGCAGCCAATCCATGTGTCTCTCACATCAATGTTTCTCCGTCTCTACTCCTCCCTTCCACTCGCTCTAAAAAAGCAATGGAAAAAAGTCCTCAGGTGTGGAACAACCAAAAAAAACAAAAGACTAATGAGAGGAAAAGGGCATTACATAATGATAAAGAGATCAATCTAACAAGAGGACATAATATTCATAAATATGTATGCACCCAACAGAGAAACACTTCAATTTATAAAGCAAGTATTAGACCGAGAAAAGGATAAAGAGAATTTGTCCCAGATATCTCTATTTGCAGGACAACTAGTTTCAGACCAAGGAGGGGAGAGAGGTGCCATTACCATTCAAATGGCTTCTTGTTCCACTTCATGGTCTGGTTGTTGCAAGAGAAATCAAACAGAATTCTCTTCACACCTCATGTAAGTGCCTCCAGCATGGCTTCATCACTGGTCCCCGCCAGCAACAGGACAGTAAGTGGTGGTATGACTTCGGAGGTTGGATCGTGAAGACATGGCCGCTCGCGCCTTGTTCTCTCTTGGATACTCTGGGGGGACCTGCCAACACGTGAAAACGCCCACACAGCCCTAAGGTGAAGTCTGTGGTGCAGATGTGAGAGCTACTGCCAGTGACCAGCCCCACCTTGACACCGTGTGAGCCATCTCAGAAGCAGATGAAGAGTGAAGAGTTCACAGGACAATGTGCAGCCCCAAACATCATCTTAACTTGTGAGAGCCCAACCCCCAAGCCAGAGCCATTAGCTAACCTGCTCCAAACTACTGACCCACAAAGTGAATGATAAATATTTTAGGCTGCTGGTTTTAGAGTAATTTGTTTCGCAGCAATACATGACTAATATAGTGACCAAAGCTAGTTTACCAAGAGAAAAACTGGAGCAAGCCTTTTGTCAAAACCTATCCAATTGTAGGTACCTGGGCTAGGGCAAAGCTGTCTGGTGGCAAAGGCTCAACTTATCCCCAAAGGGGAGGAAAAGTCATGTACATTTCATGCTTGAGGAATATAAACAAACACTGGTTCCCAGCTATTGTTGCTAACACCAAGTAGAGGCTTCCTGGTTGAAACGTTTGTTAAAATGTTCTCAGCACAAGTTGGAAGATATTTTAATGGACTTTCCCCCAGGCTCCAGGGGTCCCCATAACTCACAGAAGCCAGTGCAGGCGAGAGCAGAGCACAGGCAGAGCAGCCCTTAGCAGCTGCAGCATGTCAGGATTTGGGCTGGGTTTCTGAGGCACCTGTTGTCCAAACCAAGGTCATCAGTCACTACTCCCTCACCTTGTCCCCGTGCTGGGAAGCGTAACATTCTGTTCCTGCTCACATCCCCAAGAAAGAGGCTGCTTCGTGCACTTCTCTTCCCCTGGCCCCCGATCTCCCAGAGTAGGAGGGCAGCAACTTTATTAGGTCTGAGATCAACCTGGCGACCTGTATTCCTTTAGCGGCCTGGAAGGAGTGACTACTGACGGAGTCTAATGGGGTAGCCTGCAGCCTTGGACTCTGCTCTTACAGACATGTCCACAGACAACGAAGCCCAGGGCCAACGGGTGCTCTGCCCAGCAGGGCAGACAAGAACTGGGCCTCGGTCCTCCTGCCCCTCTCTTCTCCCTGCAATGCCATGGAGGCCCCCAGTTAAGAGTTCAGCCAGGCGTGAACACTGACTTCAGGAAACTGCAGCTCAGGGTCCTTGTGGAGGAGCCCCTTCCTGACTCCAAGGGGCACATAGATGTGCCCTGCAGCTGGGAGAGATACAGAGCGAGCTGGAAGTACGGTCCAGAGAGCTAGGGGAGAGGTCACATCCATGCCTGCAGCACTGAGCAGGCACCAGAGCGAAGAAGGCCCCCAGACTGCACCTGCGCACGGCCCTCGGGCCTGGATGTTCCAGCATCGCTCTCCTCACGCAAGATGACAGCACGGGCATCCCTCAGTCCCAGCTGCTCTGAGCACCTGGCTCTCACTTGTCAGAAAAGAAGGAACACACTCGGCCGCTGTATTTATGGGAGCACAAGAGGAGGTGCTAAATATTCAGTCATCCTAGAATCTTGAGTGTTTTACTTAGAAAATGTCCCTCTTCGAAACTGCACCTTAAGTGATGCTTCCCGGTGAATGTCAGTGTCGACACCTTGGCCCAAGGGTAGAGCAGCCGTTCGCATCATTGCAGGAACAAGAGCTTGGAAGATAAGACCGCCTTGCACTGACCGCCTTGCCCTGACCAGGCTTCCAGAGTACAAAGTACCTTCACATTCACCATCTTATTGGTCCTCACATCAATCCTGTGTGGTAAGCAAACCACTTTACAGGAAAGAAAGCTGGATTTGACCCACAGCAACTGCTACTGTAAGTTTTAACTCTGCTCTTGCCAAAAACAAACTCATGACCTAGGGAGAATTATTTAGCCTCAGTTAAAGTTCTTTTCTCATAATGGAGGAAAACAGCAGGTGACGCTGACATAATGTGCTGCTCAAAGACCTCAGTAACCAGCTCCATCGTGTAGGAAATTTCATATAAGCAATGAATTCTGCTTGGTAGTCCTCCTCATCCTTAAGATCTCAGCTCTAAATCACTTCAAGGAAGCCTCCAACCTCCTACACGCCCCTAAGCCTCTGGACTTGATCTTCATGACACTTTGCAGTTTGCATTACTCGTGCACCCTGGTTCCCATGAGGACACGGGTCATGATGTCCTTTCTCAGGGATCTACCCAGCAACTAACATCCTCAGGGTGATTTATAAAGATTTGTTAAATGAAAGAAATGAAAACACTTGGTGTTCTACTCAAGTTTCTTCTTGTGCAATGAACAGAACAAACTAATATAAAGTGATAGGTTAAAAAAAAAAAGGATAGTTATAAGAATACAGATTTAACAATAAACCAGATAGACTCATTTCTCAAATACGATTACAATTAGTTCCAAGCTGTTGGCTGGGAAAAGAAAAAAAAAAAAGAGTAAGGAGTGGAAGGGAGGGGTAGAGAGGGAGGAACCATGATAATAAATTTCATTTTAATAAGCATAAACCCTATTATATCTCTCATGATAGGAAAGCAAGCTGAACAGTGTTAGAATAGTATGGACCTTATGCATTAAAGCTTTATACTGCAGGTAACTAAACTGTGCGCTCGGGGGAACCGAGGAGTTGGCAGCAGCATGACACCTGGCAAGCTTTTCAGAAGCCAGGCCAAATTAGGAACATACAGGACTCCCCTCTCTGCCACAAATTAACTTTTTTTAAGGAAACGATTCAACGCAAGGACCTCGTTTGGTCTTGCAATCTCTTTCAACAGATCCTAACCACTGCTCTTTCATGGCTACCAGCTTCATAACAACTTTCCCCAAGAGCTACCATTTTACTTGCAAAAGGACAAAACTCTACAAAGCAAACTGGAAGAGGGGAGCACGAGGGACAGAAACCGTCCGTGGCCTCATCCACACCCCTATCACGGCAGCCGGCTCTCTTCCCCAGCACACGCCAGCTCCCCTAGAAAGTTTATTGGGGAAAAAGGCACTGGAACTTAGACTCTGCAGAAGGCTCAGCTTCTAAGCTGCCCTTGTGCCCTTGTCAGACAAGCACCCTGTATTGATGTATAGAAGACATGCTTGATTTCACCTGAAAATCATTGGCTCTGAATGTTTCCTTAAGAGCACACATGCAAGGAAAAACATCGGGAATGCTTGCCATTTTGAAAAGAACATGAAGACCACGTATAGTTCGGATTAAAAGGCTGGAATGCGATGAGCTGTTGCCTCCCACCGACCATCGTAATCACTCAAGGATTCTAAGTTTTGGCGCCACAGGACAGTTTACTGCTCCAGAACGCCTGGCGTGTAAGTACATGCTATGGCACTTGAAAATCAGAAAGACCTGAGAGCAGGGCTCCTAGAACTCCAAAGGAAAGGAGCCGCACTGTGTCCAATAAGGGTGGGCACAGTGAGGGGAGGGTACAGACCCCCGCCCCCAGCTGTGCCACTCAAGATCCAGGCCCATGAAAGGCAAGACTCTTTAGAAAGATAAAGACAAGCCATCCTGGTTAACAGAACTTCCTCCCAAAACAAAGCCCAGACATAGCCCTGATGTTTCGTGTTTGTGCGCATTTTTAAATCCCCATACTCACTTTTCTTGGAAATGGGAAGAAGAGAGGGACGTTTGAGTTCAGCTGCTACCAAGTGCTACCTCAGCCAAACCTGAGAATCACAACTGGCTTTGGAAACCATTGCTGAAGATCAAAAGGGTCTGCCCTCGACCCTGCTATTCTCACTTTGTAGAAAATTTCCCCCCCAAAAAACAAAACAAAATGAAACCAAAACTATGAAGAGACAAAACCAAACCAAAAGCTCTGCAGTTTTAATCGCTGCCCACTCCCCTCTTCCTGTCCCCTCTCCCGTCCTTACACGAAGCTTTCTTGCACACTTAACACGTTTCGGATCATGAGAATTCTTGCTTCATGTTACACAGTGATTTACAAAGTATCATACTTTAAAAAGATATTGGCTTGTAATAACGTAATAAGTAACTCCAAAATGCAATGGGTATTTAATTTTAAAGCGGGCCTTTAACATTTATGTAAAACGCCTTTTGTACTCGTTCAATAGGACCTTGTCTGGCCACTGGGTAAAGCTAGCAATAAAACTACTGCTCTGCAACGTGTTAAGCTAGTGATTCATAGGAGACAAGGATACACTTTAGGTACCCAGTTTCCCATGTTCCTTTGAAGAGGAGCATCCTCGAGGGGGAGTAAAACTCCAGCCTTGCACGTGTTTGGGGATCCTCCGGAACTCGACTCTGAAGTGTTCTTCTGTTGGGTCCAGGAGGCTGTCTGGCTAGTTGCAGTAAGAACACTGGGCTCTGCAACAACACCTGTAAAGGAAAACACAGCAGGTGTTCCACCCTCTGTCACTTAGTACAATCACATGGGATGCTAAAGGAGCACAAAGGGACAGTAAAGCTGTGCTATCACCTCTCAGAATCCCCGAAAGTGCGGTCAGATACACTGCCCATGAGAGCCAACCAGGAAGGCTTTGAACAAGCAGTGCAATGGAACTGGAATGTGCTCACAGGGAGAGGATGGAGAGGCTGAGCAGCTCGGCTGCCAGGACGAGGCCCTGCCTCTCACTTGGGGCCACAGGCAAGCTGCTGGACCTCAATGCACCTCTGTTTCCTCACCTGCAAAGTGGGAATGAGTTAATACGCATTAAGCTTTTTAGAATAATGCCTGGCACAGGTTCAGCACTTTGTTTATCCTATAGAGAATTCCCGTCCTCTTTCAAAAACACAGAACCCCTAATTGGGATCATCTGACAGAGTCCCAAATGCAGCATGTAATTCTTGAGGACTGATTTTGTAACCAGTGACACATTCGGAAGAGAAGCCTCGGGCAGGAAGCTAATTCCCTTTAAGGAATAAAAATTTCAAAACATCCCCCTGCACCTTGGATAATAACCAAGGCTGAAATCCCAAATTAGATTCCTGTGGATAGTTCAGGGGAAAAGGGACTCTGTGTGGAGCCATCATTTTCTATTACAATATTCTCACTTGGGAAGCAGCTCTAGTTCTTGAAATGTTACCCCTCAACCAGTGTAGCCTTGCTATGTCACCAGTGCCACTAGGGGGCGGTGCAGTGAAGAACACTGATCTGCAGCCAGCTTGGAGGTCTAAGGTCAGGAGAGAGTGGTGCACAGGGTGGGGAGGGGGTGGGGGGGAAACCCAGCCAGTCACCACTGCTGACCACCAATCACTCCCCACCCATGTGAGACGTTGACCAAAATTCAAATACTTTTATGTTGACAGTGGTCTGTTTCAAGGAAGGGAGGCCTCAGGGGTAAGAAGGGGGGCGGGGGGGGGGGGGGGGGGGGGGGGGGGGGGGGGGGGGGGGGGGGGGGGGGGGGGGGGGGGGGGGGGGGGTAGGGTGCGTAGAGCGAGAAGATATCTAAGGGACCTACAATGTTCTATGTTGGTAGTAGCCACAGGGTGTCCCACTTTATAATAATTCTCTAAACTGTTCCCATGCTTCATACACTTTGCATGCATGCCTATCTCACAATTAAAATAACTGCTTTAGTAATGTAGTATATGGGCAGACACTCAGCTGGGGTTATTTCCCCAATAAGACAAAGGGAAATGACATTTGAGAGAACAGATATGCTCCACTCAAACCTAGTAAAAACTGTCACCCTCTAGCATGTGTCTCCACGCATATGTGAAAGACATTTCTCCCACTCCTGTGACCTTCTTGGACCTGGTGCAGTACCATAAGTAAAAACACACAAACGACAACTGACAACATCAGCTTTTAATAATGGAAACAAATTGCCATTCCAAAAACAATTTAGGGAAGAAAAATGTTCCCTATAAAAATAAACTTACACTCCTCAAAATTATAAATATTATAACTTTTTACGTCTGCAAATTAAAATGCTCCCCTGCAATATTTTCCCCCTTCATTTGACATCATTCCTGTACCATCACATAGTGAAGAGAGAAGAGAAAACAGTATTACAGCAAAGCTTAGATAATTTAATTTAAGGTAAGAATTTGCACAATGATTTTTAAAAATCAGGGGCCTTCCTGGCCCTTCTTTCACACATTAACCTCGCTGCAGTAATCAGTGTCTTGGAGAGAGCATCGATCTTCAAGAACAGTAAGAATTTTCCGAATTGCGACTTGTAGTGCACACGACAATGAACAGGGTCTGGATGATACAGGTGAGGGTGCCTATTTTAAGACAATCTACTTCAAGTAAAAAAAAAAAAAAAAATTCACAGATACCCATCAGCTACTACATTAGGTTCTAACAGTGTCTTAATCTGAGAAACAAATGCTTCACAAAATATAAGCTTACTGGGATGAGTAAAGAAAAGAGCAGGTGGTTGATAACACTATACTCAAACCCAAGCCACAGTCTGAATAGTGAAACCAGCATAAAAACCGTGAAGGCATTCCCTGAACAATAAAGTGTTGGATGACAATGACACTAAAACCTCATCAATGCACTAAAAAGAAGTCACATGCAAAATTAAACAAGATGTGCCATACATGTTTTATAGCTAGCTCTACTTTTTCCCCTCTTTCCTTGGAAAGCTTAGGAAGATACGATTGTCTCAGTAGCGTGTGGCACAGCACTGCCAACACTTCAGCTGCCTCCGAGGGGGAGTTCTCTGACAGTCAGAAGGGCCCCCAGGAGGGAAACAAATGCATCAGAAGGCACAGTTCGCGGAAAAGGCAGAGCTGAAGCACCTTGGAATTTCACAAAGAATCCAGTAGGTGTCACCAAAGCGTTAACAATTCCTTGGGAATTTATAAAAACAAAAATATCTAGACAGAAAAAAATAGACTGTAAATCCCTTTCTAGAACCACAGTAGACCTTTCCCATTATTTTCAGATTGCCTGCTGCATAAAATGAGGTTATTTAACTTGCTTTAAGGAAGGCTTCTATTGCACATGCATTTCTTTGGTCGGAAGGAACATGCACTTTTTAAAAAATGTTTCCATGAATTGCCCCTCTGTGGTGCCAGAAGGGGGCCCTCCCCCTCTTGCTGTCATCCTCCTCAGCGAAGGCCGCCTCCAAACAGAGGCTCTGGTAGTACTGGCTCTTTCATCCATAGCCCTGTTCTCCACTACACAGAACAGACTTCCATTCGTAAGAGGAAGGGAGAAGGGAAAGGGAAGGAGGGAAAAGAACGGGAGGAAGGGAAAGGGTTAGTGATTGTCACAAAGTGTGCAATGAGCTCTTTCCTGAACAAATCTCCCAGCCAACCACCCAGAGAAACAGGGGCCCTACCCAGACTCCTGTTCAGCTTTGAAAACAACCTCAGGGAAAAGCAGTAACTTAGCAGGAGTTAGCAAACAGTCCCTGCTCCCCCTGCCCAGGGAAGCTGCCTTCCACTTGAGAAGGCAGAATCTGGGGAGGCAGGCTCTCCTCCCCGGCTCTGAACCATCACCTGCTCTGAACCTGCCGGCAGGCAGCATCGATCCGGTGGCCTCCGTCACACCCCTCTCTTTGGTCTAGCTCCTACTTTCTTTGGTGCCGTTTCTATGTTTTATTCACTGAGAAAACAAGCAGTGCCACAGTGGGTCTAACACCTCAAAACTGAATGCTTTTAACTCTTTTACAGACAAATACACCTTTCTCTCTCCTCCATCAACTCATCACCCAAGCCACCCTCACTCAGAGCTCCTCCAACTCCACTCACACCTTCTTCCAAACTTGCTCTTTACTTTCCTGAAATGTCAAGCTCCTCCAAAGTCCTTCCCAACTCCCTCAGAGTTCCCAGCTTCCTGTGCCTTTCATTCACATGGATGTGCCCTCTGATATTAAAAAAAAAAAAAAAAAAAAGACAGGTAGTTTCAACATAGGACAAGTATTCAGATAGATTCCTTGTTAAGCTTTTAAAAATCATTTGCACATCCTTAAGCTTAACATCATCATCAAATAATTAAAGTAATAACGAAAACAAGAAAACAAAACCCAGAGTCCATGCTTCCGAGCATCGCGTGGCCCAGCTCGCAGCTCGCAGGAGGGACACGCAGCTGTAACAGACAAGCGTGCGGGATCCCGGACAGGCCGCCAGGCGCAGGGGCTGCTGCCCGGGTTTGGAGAACTAACTAGAGATAAAAGGGGGAAGACCCTCGCATCACGGGGCCAGGAAACAGCCCTCCGAGAAGAGACTCGCTGTTGGCGTGTCCGCAGTCCCTGCACGCCCTGAGCCACGGCAGCCGGCCTTTAACCGGGTTTCCACACTTCGCCGAGCGCCGCCTCCAGCTTCTGTCTGTAGGCCGTGTATCGCCTCTTCAGGTTATACAGCTGCTCATCCTCTTCCTTGTCCAAGATACGCAAGAAATTCTGCAGTTCCGGGAGGCTGAAGGCTTCCCACTGTGAGAAGGCAAAAGCGAAAACATCAGGTGTTTCACTGTCAGGACTAAGGATGCCGTCCGTGAGCGCCTCCAGTGCCTCGGTTCCCACACCCCCCGCACCCTGGCTGCTCCCACGTGGTCTCCAAGGCCAGGACCCGCACGGCCCCCCGGCCCTTAGACACATTCACTCCTGGCCCGACCCCCGGAGCATCAGCAACAACTCCACACTCCCTCCATCCTGCCCTCTCCGTGGAGCCATCGCTGCCACTGTCTCTCTCTCCTCCCAGTCAATGTGACCATTTCCCAAACAGTCCTCCCCTCTGCTTGCTTTCTCCACCTCAACTGCCCCTATGCTGGCCACCGTCATCTCCTTCCCTGGCCTCCTCACTCCACTCCACACTCCCCAACCTGTTCCCCAAATAGCCAGCCTGAACACAGAAGTCCCGCCCCTATCGGTGATTCCTGTCCATGGCTTCAGTCACCCCAGTCAACCATGGTCCAAAAACATTAAATGGAAATCATTCCCTCCTGGAAATCACTCAGTGGCTTCCCTCGGTTGCTTCCACTAAGTGTGAAAAGACCCTAACCTCTCTCACACTGTCCCCCTCACTTACTGCCCCAAGTGGCTTTGCACATGTTTTCCCTTCCTCCACTTTGCCTGGCAAACTCCTACTCAACCACTGAGTCTCGGCTTAAATGCCAACTTTCTCTAAGAAGCCTTCCATGATTTCCTCCCTCCCTTTCCACCCAGGACTAAGTCTATCTGAAAGCTCTCACTGAGTACTGGTAACCCTGATCAAAAAGGATATAAAAATTATTGTAACCCTTCGCTGAGTATTCCTCTCACCTACACCAAGCTGGCATGCTTTTTACTATTTGGGCTTTGTCTCTTGCCCTCAAGGCTCTGAATTCCGCTTCCCTAAAAGCACTGGGTACTTAGAAGACACAAAATAAGTGTTCGTGGGGTCATTTTTATTTTTTCAGTAGAACAGTAAATATCAAGAAGGGTATCTGGCATCACCTGGGAGGACTTTTCAAACCAGACATCCTGCCCCCCAAAAAGGGGCCCTGGGTCCTGGCTGCGATCTCTGCCACGGCCAGGGACAATTCGATGAGAATTCCCAGGAGTGTGGGGCAGGGAAAAGCCTGGAGAGAATCCAACACGGGGAACAGAGGGGGACAGAGTAAAACCACTAGTGGCTCCATGACAGGAGGGTCCCGGAGATTGAGATCATGATTAAAGAAAACGAGAAACATGGAACAGGAGAGTAAAGCTTTCTACACTGGAATATTCTGCTAAACTTTTAAAATTCACATTTTACTTTTCCCGCATGTTCTCGAAAATAAAGTAAGTTCCTCCCTCTTCCTGACAGCTATGGATTTCTTCCCTCAGGTTAGCTAACCTTAAAACACTGAGAAATAAGAACACCCAAATAAAGCAAATCAGAGTATTAAGACACAATGTCAATTTCAAAACCGTAACTCCCTCCCATCCAATAAATGTGGCTCTAATTGCACTACTATGTGCAATCTGTCAAGGCCAATAGCCAGGAAAATAAGACACTAGCAAGACGAGGCTGACATGTCCGCTTACAAAGGAAACGCTGCCACATGTCAAACCAAAGCCACACCCAGTTTTCCCCCCAAAATGACGAGTTTTAAAACTTTAGAACATCAGACTCAAAAGAAACTTCAAAAGTGCCCAAATAAAGTTCCAATTCACATGGACATAAACATACTATTTACAAAGCATAGTTACATACGTTTCTAATTTGCAACTTAAAACCACCTTTTAAAGTTCTTAGTCCCACTTCTCAGATGTTAAAACTGAGAACTGAAAGGATTAGACTTATCCATGGCCATGCTCCTAATCTAACAGAGGGGAGTCCTGGTTCCCTAACTTTTAACCCAGAAACCCCATTCTCGCTGCATCACAAATCGGACAGATCATACCACTTCCTGTTGCAGACAAAAAACTGGGACGCAGAGCATGAGAGATTTGCCCAAGTGTCCCTTTAAAGGCGACACTTGATCTAGACGGACAGTCGAAAAGTGCTTTCTCCTCCAACTGACTGGCCTAAATGCAATCCTTCCAGGAGGGAAAATGGCAAATGACGGCACATACATAAACATATTCTTCTTCATCTGAGCCAAGAGGAAAAAAGATTCTACCGAGTTAAATGTCTTGATGAAGAGATTGAATTCCCTCTTATTTCCCTTTAGACTGAATTAGCCTGGAGACTTCGTTAGTCGCAAACATATGGAGAGTGTCAACTTTCAAAGTTCAGCTGGATTAGAGGAATTCAGAGGTGGAGGGGGTCAGAATGACTCTTTGGGCGCAGATCAAGTCAAAACTTTATTTCCTCCACCTCTGAAAACTACAGGCCAATATAACGAGTGTTGTAAAGTATAGTGTAGACTAACTTTGGGTTCATTTCTAACAATTAAAAACACAGAGGAAGCTGCCCTTCACAGGACTCCCCTCCCTCTTCCAATGGTAAACCGACCAGACTAGAGCAATAAAACAGGACCAGCTGGTGTGTACAGTGTAAAGCAGCAACGTACTTACCTCTCCGATTTCATGTTCACGGAGAACAAAACTAAGTGTGTCTGTTCTGGGCCCTGCCGCCAAGCGCAGGTGGAGTGGGTGCTCCCGGTCTGAGAGTTTGCAGGCGTAGACTGGGTGAGGAACCGGAAGCAAGTCAGGGTGGAGCACTGCATCATCCCCTGGGCCACACACACCGTCCCCTCCCCTCCCCCAGGCCAAGGCAACAGCCCCAAGTCACATCCTCCTCATCTTATTACCAACAGCCCACAGTGGGATGAAAGCTATACTATTTTCTTTGTAGCTGCACAATATAAACTGTGCCTTGATGAAAAAGGAAATGATTTTCAAGAATGAATTTAAATGGCTAATCTTCCCCAAAATGGGCCTATAATTAATTCTGCTCCTCCCTTTAGAAAGCAAGATAAGGAACTTCTTTAAAAAGGATCTGCAACCCCTTTAAAAACAATAACATATACCATCCAAAGAACCTGAAGTCAGAGCTCCAGGAGAAAATTTCTCTGCAGATTAATGTAGGATCTGCAGCCACAGAGTCGGAATACGAGCTCAGGTGACCCTAAGCACAGCTAGATTCCCTCTCCCCCCCCCCCCCACACACACACAGTCCTGGCATTGCCTGTAATGTTAAAAGATTTGCAGCCGTGAAGGTAATGTCTCAACAGGACTGCACAGCTGAAGTCCAGGCGAGCAAGCAAACAAGCCGGCAAGATAAAAAGCCCTCTGAGCTTACCTACATTCCTCTGGCACCTCGGGTACAACTGCACGGTAGGCGCTCATTTCCCTACACAGGGGAACTTGCCCCCCCCTCACTGAGCCTGTGGCCTTGAGGATGGAAACCTCAGTCCATTCCTACCTGTACTCTGCAGGGCCCAGCCCATGCATGGTATGTGCACACACTCAGCAACTAGCCGGGTTCCATCCTCATGCAACTGAGGACATTCCTACCGTGTTAGTATCTTTTTCTGGAGCTGCTTTAGGCTTTCCCCCAGAAAAACTAGAAAACATAAATAGTTGAGTTCTAACTGACTGGTATGGCTCAGTGTTTGAGCGGTGACCTATGAACCATGAGGTCAAGGTTCGATTCCCAGTCAGGGCACATGCCTGGGTTGTGGGATCAATCCCCAGTGTGAGGTGTGTAGGAGGCAGGCGATCGGTGATTTTCTCTCATCTTTGATGTTTCTATTTCTCTCTCCCTCTCCCTTCCTCTCTGAAATCAATAAAAAGATATATTTTTTTAAATTTAAATAAAAATAAATAAATAAATTAAGTTGAGTTCTCAGACACCTTTTCTAATTATTACTTAAGTCAATCACTCAATCACTGTTGTCCATGACTGGTATCAACTTCTGCCCGAGAACCTGACCTGGAATATCTTATTCCATTTCACGGAGAAATTTAATATTCTCTTTCTATCCACTGATGGGTATTAAGTTCAGACTGAAGTGCCTCAGGAGGCCTGGGTGCCAAATGCCCCAGTGTAATGGCTGGAGAGGCAAGCCAGGAAGAGAGAAGAGCTCGGGCTGGCCATGCACGTCAGTAAGTCTAGATGTGCGGTCAGACTCATGGGCCTCCCCAGCCTCAGGGTCTCAGAACGCAAGTCACCAGGCCACTCCCCGTTCAGCTGCATATCTAACCTGGGATGTGCCACTGCAGACTTCAAGCACAGGGGATGCTTTTTGTCCTAAAGAGCATTAAAGTCGAAGTCACCAAAGAAAATCAAAGCCATCTCCCTACACATAAGTGCTCATCACATGTGATGCCTGCGCTCGAGGCGCACACTGTCCAGCTCGAAACTACGAACAGCCAGCAAGCATAAGCCCAGGTCATGACCACATGTCCTTCAGAACTGCCCGGCTCTGACGTAACTGACAGCCACATCCACTGACCTCCTCCTGCCAATGAGCACAGAGACATAAATAAAAGCAGAGGCACGTTCATCCTACGAGTGGCCACGTACCTTGATCTTCCCGGTAACAACGCTTATAAAGTGCAAACTTGGCAGGGCTCTCGGTCACGAGGAACTTTCTGAGCAGGGCCTCGATCACCTCCCCGACGGTGTTGGTGCTGCTGATGTGAAGGGTGTTCATGCAGCCGCTGTTGCTGGGAGCGGGCCTTCCAGCGCTCGGCGATGTCTGCGGGGGCTTGCAGAGCTCCATCTGCACCTTGATGAAGCCCGTGTAGGTCCCATTCGGATTCTGAAGCGGGAAGAAGAGCGCACTCTTAGCTGTGCTGATGGCGGCACTTGAGGGAAGGGTCAGATCAAAACAAAACCAGGAAGGCGCAACCCTCCTGCACTTGTTCTTTCCGTGGACAGCTCTGTGGCCAAACTTCTGGAGATCGCTCCTATGTGCGTGCCCTCCGGGGGAGGTTACCACCCAGCACAGTGCTTCCGGAGGCAAGGTCTGCAGGGCAGATGTGGCGACAGGAGACGCCTCCCGACACAGTGCCGGCTGAAGCCCAGACCAGCAGCCTCGGAGCGAGGGCACAGCCCGTGGAGCGGATGCCAGCCAAACCACAGGGCTCCCTAAGGCCCAGGGCACAGGTCTAGGCGAACGCACGAAGGAGCGACATCTGTAACTGATGACCAGTTCTTACACAAGCAGGGCTCTGAAATACCTAAGTCGACAAGGAGCAGGCAGTAGGAAACAAGCTCCTCTCCATCCTCCTGGCTGTTAGACATGTACTAGATTAGCAATTCCACTGAAGCACTAATACATCCTGTGGAGCACAGGGTACACGATGGGCTTCAGGCACCGCAAGCAACAACATTTTTAAAATAAACCCAAGCTATAGTGTGAACCACAGATATTATAAGCACTTGTCTTTTTTTACTTAACATGGTATTTATGCCTCCTTCTATATATACATACTACGGGCCCTGTGCACAAAAATTTGTGCACTCGGGAGATCCCCCAGTCTAGCCTGTGCCCTCTCACAGTCTGGGACCCCTCTGGGGATGTCCACCTGTTGGCATGCCTGGTCAGCCTGGGTAAGGGGCTGATGGCAGTTTTCAGGCTGGCCAACCCCTCCAATGTGAACCCTCAACCCATTGAGGTGTGGCCAGCCTGGGTGATGGACTGAGGGCCATTTTCAGGCTGCCCACAGCCCCTTCAGGTTTTGGGTCCCTACTGGGGTACCTGGCCAGCCTGGGTGAGGGGCTGATGGCTGTTTGCAGGCTGGCCAAGCCCCTCAATGGGATCCCTCACCCCACTGGGGTGTGGCCAGCCTGGGTGCAGGCCTGAGGACTGTTTTCTGGCTTTCAGGTTGCACATAGCTCCTATTGACCCAATGTCCCAGCAAGGCTGGCTGGAAGCAGGTTTCTGGGGTTAATCTATCTTCTATAATTGATACACTGTTCCTTTTAGCCAAGGCCTAGGCAGGTAATGAAGCTGCCTGTCTGCTTCAGCTCTGTGGCTTCTATAACTGAAAGAATGTTGCCTTAGTTAGAGGCTCAGTCGGCCTAGGCAAGCAGTTTCCTCCATCCCTGGTACAATGGAACCTGCTGTTTGCTTCAGCTCCGAGGCTTCTATAATTATAACAATGTTGCAAATATGTTGTTGCCTGGAGCTGGGAGAAGCCAAGTCAGCCGGTAGACAGTTTTACTCCTGCTGCAATGGAAGAGACTGTTTACTCCAGCTCCGTGACTGCCGGCCTCCATCTTGGCTGGGTTAATTTACATACAGCTGCTCTGATTGGCTGGTGGGCATGGCTTAGGTGTCCTGAAGAAATGGTCAATTTCAATATTGCTCTTTTATTAGATTAGATATTTTCACTAGCTTTAGTGAGGTTATAACTTTTATTCAAAAAATCCTGCATATGTTTAATATACACAATTTGATGAGTTCTTACATCTATCTTAACTTACGGTAGAATTACTATTTTTTAATTGCCAAAGACGGTAATAACAGTCTTATTTTCACTTTCTATTTACATTCAGTATATTTAAACAAAATTTAATGTAATGCTTTATTTAAATAAATCATCAGGTGTCATGCATAAAAACACAGTGAAAGTAGGACAGTAGAAAACTAAGGCTCACTAGAGGTCTGGTGCACGACATTCATGCACTTGGGGGGGGGGGGGCGTCTCTCAGCCGGGCCTGCACACTCTTACAGTCAGGACCCCTTGCTCCTTACCGCCTGCCTGCAGTGCAGCGGAGGCGGGAGAGGCCCCCCGCTACTGCCATTACACTTGCCATGAGCCCAGCTTCTGGCTGAGTGGTGCTCCCCCTGTGGGAGCACACCAGGGGGAAGCTCGTGTGTTGAGTGTCTGCCCCCTGTGGTCAGTGTGCATCATAGCGACTGGTTAGTTTAGTTGATTTGCATATTAGGGTTTTATTATATAGAATTATTTTTCTTCCTTTCCACAGGACCACTTTACAATACTAATTTACTTTTCAGTCTTGTGAAAAGTGGTATACAACATTCAACATTTTCATCTATGAAACATAGAAATTTGCATGTTTTAATTAAACTGTACAGAAGGGGAGGTGGTGGAATTTCTCTACTTGGATGAAAACTGTTTGGAAAAGGAGAACATCACTGCTGGAGTGATGAAGAGTAGCTCTGAGTTCGTCTGCCCCTCTCTCCTTTTTGGCAGAGTCCCACTAGGAAGGGATCTTTTATCACAAGGTTTATATTTAAAAGCTCCTCCCCCAGGGTCACTGAACTCAGAAGAGGCTTGTTCTCAACAGGTCACCCTGTCCTTTGCTGAACTCCTGTCAGCTCAGTCAATAGACTAAGAGGCAGGGGTTCAAGGGCCCTGGAAACTGGCACCAAGGGATGGCAGGTGCCGCGAGGAAAGTCCCCAAGTAGGGCGGGGGGAGGGGGGTGCCAGTCCCAGTTAAAGGAGCAGGAATACTCCAGCTTGGTAGTCAGCGCTCTTTTCCTCTCCAAGCCCCGTGCTCCCCTCTGAGCTCCACACAGTGTAGGCACACTGTTGCAGGAGTTTGAAGCAACAACATATAGGGAGGGATACTACCTACCTCACCTTACTCTTGACAACCAGCTGAGAAAAGTCTGAGCTCAATTAGATTCCAATGCATTGGCACAAACCCTTCTCCTGAAACTTCCAAATTTATTTACACAAGATAAACGTATGTAGGGCCTCAAAATCTGAGTTACCGCCCGTATGTTAAACAGGCAACGATTACACTCGCTGCTATAAATCCTTTGGAGGGCACAAAATCTTTTAAAATAAAATTTAACTTCATTTAACTGATTTTGAGATTAAAGCTACTTCAAAATAATTTGAAAGACACAGAAACATTTTCCTGTCCTACATACCTAGACCATTAACCTTCTGCAACTGTGACTCAGAGACTTTAAAACATACAGATGGATTATAACAGCAACAACTCATATTTGTTTTTGACCTCTGTCAACCTAAAGTGTGTCAGGGATGCTTACCAAGGTCATCTTCAACTTGTCTGTGACTGCTAAATTGTATTTATTAATTTTCTCTTGGATTTCCTCTTTGCTGAGGTAATTGTGGGTTTCCTTCTCTTTCTCCACATCCTAGAAGAAAAACAAGCCATGCCACACATGAGCAACCAGAGAAAAAATGTAGATAAGTCAGAATTCTTGACACATGAGACCATTATGACCAACTGTGGGAGACTTTACCTTGAGAAAAAAAAACTAACTCTCTCTCTCTCTCTCTCTCTCTCTCTCTCTCACACACACACACACACACACACACACACACACACACACACACACTTTCTCCCCCTCTCTCTTTCAAACTCTCACCCACCAACTATGGTTCTTATTCCTTCAGTCCTCCTGAGGGATATATCAAAAACTAATTTGTCAGCAGTTAAAAGCAACACTTCATTAAATATTGTTTTGCAAAACTGTCTTTGCTAATTTTCCTTTTTGCAAAAAACACCATTCCCTAAAAGTACCTGCTACAGTACCTATTTCAATTTTAAACACTATTTAAAGCCATATCAAAATCTTCTCTTTAGCAAGTTTTATGACCTTTATGATCTTACAGCTTTACAATATTGCACAATAGTTAATAAAAGTTGGCATTAATCACCAACCTGTCACATTACATACAATTACCAGAAGGAAATTTATTTTCCAAACAAATCCTCATGTCAAGATACAAGTAGCCAGACTTCCCCTACCCTTACCTCCCCACTCACTCTCTGCAGGGACAATACCAGTTAAATGCTCTTATCCCTGTGAAGAATTCACGAGTCGTTTATTGTCTCAAAGAGCTCAGCCAGTGTCCTAGCATGACATTCTGCAAAGCTACATGTGATCACAGCTGGCCAAGCTCTTGTGACCCCTTGAAGCCAGGGTACCAGGCATCTGACTTGTTTAAACAGGTAGGTGTTATTATTTAACCACGTAGGTGTTGTTATTCCAGTTTCCGGGTGAGATCAAGTTCTAGGAAGTAAAGTAACTTGCCAATAGAGACTTAACCATTCTGTGGAAGTGATGGAGCTTATCTGAAGCTGGATCCCATAGTAACTCCAAACGTTTACTGAAACCACTAAGTCCTTCCACAGGGTGTCCTCATTCGATCCTCCCAACAAAGAACTAATTAGCACCCCCTCTTTACAGAGAGGGACACTGAGACTGACAGAAGTCAAGTGGCTTGTCTGGGGTAACTCAACTAGTTAAGAGACCATGCTCAACGTTAATCCAGGTCCTCTGTGCTGTTCCCACGTGTGTGTCTGAAAACTGGAAGGCTACATAATCACATCCGAACCAGAGCGGCAACTCAGACAAAATGAAGGGACCGAGCAACCTCCCAGACAAAAGGAGGAAGAGCACTTCAAATGGAATGATTTATCCCCCAGTTAAACCTTTGCAAAGGGGCCGCTGTTCCAGCCGAGTCCACCACACCGGCCTCATGGCTGGAGAGGACCCAAGCAGGCACCTGTCCCTCCACTCCCTGGGAGCTAGTTACACACACACACACACACACACACACACGTCGCACACGGGTGGGCTGGGGCCGAACTCGCATAGACGCTGTTAAGACGGAAAGTGCTTCTGACCCACTCAGGTGCCTTGAGAGGGATGTGCTGACTATAAGTTATCGCAGGAACTTCTCAGGGTCAGCACTGTCTGGCAGGCCGTGCTGCATAACAAATACTCAGGCAGAATGGCCCTCCCCTCGTCTCAGGGGCCAGCCTCGAATTCCCCCGGAGCGTTCTATCTGCCAATGTGAAACCCCAAAGCAATCTCATTTGTTGCTGTCACTGGTTGGGGGGGGGGGGGGGGGATATTAATAACTTTCCAGAAGCTTCAATGAATGTTTCCAAGGAAACTTAAAGCCAGCAGCGGGCACTGGTTTCTTTACTGTCAGAACTGGAGAGACGCTCTTGATTTGGGAAACTTTCCAGCTGTTTCCCCCTTAAAGGAGACCCTCCTTTCCTCTCAGACAAGGAAGAACCCTCACATGCCCTCCTCCAAATGCAGCGCGTTTGGGAATGCAGCTGTCTCAGCAGGAAGAGGACCCTGGAAACTGGAGAGAGAGTAGGTACCAGGGTTCCCAGAGTGAAAGCAAGGAGAGAGTTAAGAGCAGCCTGTGGGAGGGTGTGGGCCAGACAGCACAGGATAAAGGTTCATCTCTCACTGGGGCAGTGAGGAGAGGAAACGGCATGGGCGCAGCCGTCTGGGAGCCCATCGCTTGTTGTTCTTGGCAGCCGGGAGGTACGATGCCAGGCCTGAGGGTGTCCGATTGGGAAGTTGAAGTCATCTTTTTCATAAGCCACTTTCATATTCCCCAAACCCTCCAGCTTCTCAGAGGGGGACTTCTTCCATGCAAAATTATAAACCCTAGGCTCTTCTCTCATGTTGTCATTCAGCAAGCCCTTGAGGGCTGCTCTTGGGTTAGCTTTAGTTCCTGGGTGGGGTCACATGGCTGTTTTTTCCACCCCCAACCCCCAGCCCCCCGTAAACATTCTCAAAGGGACACACCCTACCTCACAGATACCTGGAAATCCCTAGGCAGTGTGGCCCGATCTCATGTTAAAAACAGCTCACAAGATTTTCCAAGAATATACCCCTACAGACATGCGCAGAGGATCTGAGACTTATTTATACTCATTGCAAACTCTCTGTAATTCCGAAATTATGTCCAAACTTAAAGAAATTTTAAGTTAAAAATATAACAGAAAAAAAACACACACACAAACACAAAGCAACTGGGAGTGACTGTGTTGAAGAAGCAAGCGAGCGAGTGAGGAGATGAACGTGTCCCTACCACCCCCTCTGTTTGAGCCTACTGAAGGCATGGGACCGTGGCTTACACATGGCGAGGTGTGAGTCACAGGCCTGCCATGTTCCAGCTGTGTGACCAAAGGCAAGTTACTCAACCTCTCTGAGCCTCAGTTTTCTCATCTCATTAAAATGTAAGAACCAATACACACTTTATAGGACTGTTATGGAAACACAATACAATCTATTAAACAAATCTTTATTGAGTGCCTCTGGAGCCTGGCTCAGTGCCAAGCACTGAAGGCTGGGAAGACAGTTGTGGTCCCTGCCTTTCTTGGCTGACAGCCTACTAACGTTTGTCTTACTTCCCCCACCCCACACCCTTTTGGGTTTTCCTCCCCTTTGGTCTTTGGTTTTTATGGGGGTTTTTTTGCATCACAAACCTCTTTATGAAATAAAGCTACTGACCTTTCTTTTAAAACTAGAGGCCCAGTGCATGAAATTTGTGCACGAGGGGGTGGGGGTGTCCCTCAACCTGGCCTGCGTCTTCTCCCAATCCGGGACCCCTCAGGTAGGGTCCCTAGGCCTGGCCGGCAATCAGGGCCCATTGGGGCTTTCCTTTCCCCCCACCCCCCTCCACTTCCGGTAGCTGGCCCTTCCCCCACCACTGCTTGCCTTTTGTACAGCGCTGCTCCACCCCTACCCTTCCCACCCCCCATCCCCCGCCACTGGTAGCCTCCCTCTGCGAGGGACAGGCATGGGGTGCAATCACTTGGCTGGCTTGGGCCTCCCTCTGTGTGGGGATCGCTGGCAGGCCCTGCATACCCGCCACAGCTTCATTGGCTGGTGGCCTGGGCCTCCCTTTGTAGGGCGATCGTGGGGCGATGGCAGGACCCCTGACCAATCGCATCCCACCCACCTTGGCTGGCCTTGGCTAGCATGATCATCCAGACGGTCGTTCTGTCAGTCGATTTGCATATTATGCTTTGATTATTACAGATATGGAATGCTTCAGGAGTTGTGTCATCCTTGCACAAGGGCCATGCTAATCTCTGTAGCATCCCAATTTTAGTATATGTGCTGCCAGAGAGAGCATTACTGACCCCTTTATAAAAAACTAGAGGCCTGACGCACAAAAATTTGTACATGGGGGGTGAGGGGGCCCTCTCAACCTGGCCTGTGCCCTCTAGCAATCTGGGATCCCTCGGGAGATGTCCACCTGCTAGCTTAGGCCTGCTCCTCAGGGGATTGGGCCTAAGCTGGCAGCCAGACATCTCTCTGGCAGCCCAGGGGCCCTTGGGGAATGTCAACTTGCCAGTGGGAAGCAGGCCTAAGCTGCAGTCAGACATCCTTAGCTCTGCTGAGGAGGCGGGAGAGGCTCTCGCCACCACCATTGTGCTGGCAGCTGTCAGCCTGGCTTGTGGCTGAGCAGAGCTCCCCCTGTGGGAGTGCACTGACCACCAGGGGGCAGCTCCTGCATTGAGCATCTGCCCCCTGGTGGTCAGTGTGTGTCATAGTGACCAGTCATTCCCAGTCGTTCTGCTGTTAGGGTCAATTTGCATATTACCCTTTTATTATATAGGATAGAGGCCTGTTGCATGGGTGGAGGCTGGCTGGTTTGTCCTGAAGGGTGTCCCGGATCAGGGTGAGGGTCCCACTGGGGTGCCTGGCCAGCCTGGGAGACGGGCTGATGGCTGTTTGCAGGCTGGCCACAGCCCCTTCAAGGTTGGTGTGTCCCCCTGGGGTGTCTGGCCAGCCTGGGTGAGGGGCTGAGGGCCATTTTCAGGTTGGCCACATCCCCTTCAGGGAGGGAGGGTCCTGCTGGGGTACCTGGCCAGCCTGGGTGAGGGGCTGACAGCTGTTTGCAGCGAGGCTAGCTAAACTTTAACTTCTAAAGTTGAAACTTTGTTGCTTTAACCAGAACAAGCAGGAGGCTTGCCCAGGTCAAGTTGCCCCTGACAACCCAGGCTCCCAAGGCTTCCTTGAAGCCCAAGGCTGGAAGCAGGTCTCTGGGGTTTATTTATCTTCTATAATTGAAACTTTGTTGCCTTGAGCCGGCCGAGGCAGACAGGAACCTTAGCTTCCTGCGTTGCCCAGGCAAGTCTCCTGCTTGTTCCAGCTCCGTGGCTGCTGGCCGCCATCTTGGCTGAGTTAATTTGCATATAGTTGCTCTGATTGGCTGGTGGGTGTGGGTTGGCTGGTGGGCGTGGCTTAGGCGTAACAGAATGAGGGTCAATTTGCATATTACTCTTTTTAGGTTAGATGCAAATAGCCTCGGTTCTCCAATTGAGTGCTTGGTGACGGGGCAAGGCTGACACTCGGTCAGCAGTGTCTTCATCTCTCCATGGTGGTCTCACAGCTCTCACAGGTGCTGCTCTGACCCTGGCCAGCTTTGGGGTCCAGCCCAGGAGAAGGATCAGCAGGTGCTTGTGCGTTCTCTAAGGGAGGCTAGATTCCCAACTCATGGGTTCCTACTTTCCATCTCATTTCCGGTTGGGGAAACAGGCACTCACCTACTGATGTCTCAAACTGGTACCCAGGGCAATATAGACAGGACATGTGCAGTCTTATACTGTGCACCCTTCAGCCTAAGACTGCACGCCCTAGGAGCAGTGGCCCTCACTGCAAATGGAATTCAGGGACAGCCTGAGTAGGATGCAGTCTCAGCAATGATGTCATTGGAGGTCTTCCTTACAGGTTCTGTTCCAACAGACGCCCAAATAGCAAGGACTAAACCAAAACAGAGAAATCTTCCCTGGGAGAGACCTCGCCCTCCCGGCAGTCAGGGAGGCACCTCTGAGCACACCACTGCAGGTCTGCACTGCAGCACGATATTAAGCCAGTGATTTCCAGGAGCTTGAGGGCAAGTTGCTTGGGGACTCAAAAGAAACCTTCAGCCCTAACTGGTTTGGCTCAGTGGATAGAGTATTAGCCTGCGGACTCAAAGGTCCTGGGTTCGATTCCAGTCAAGGGCATGTACCTTGGTTGCAGGCACATCCCCAGTAGGGAGTGTGCAGGAGGCAGCTGATCAATGTTTCTCTCTCATCAATGTTTCCAACTCTCTATCCCTCTCCTTCCTCTCTGTAAAAAAAATCAATAAAATATATTTTAAAAAAAAGAAAAAGAAACCTTCAACAAGTCAAGTTAAACACTCCTGAATGAGATTTTAAAATATGGTGAACAGGAAAAAGTTGTCCTGACATGTACTTCAGATGTGGAAACCCTGTGATGAATACAGGAAGGGCTGCCACACAGAGCTACATCGGCAAAGCCTCAGAGAGGATTTCAGGTGGGAGCTCGCTCTGCTCGGCCCTCATGGATGTGTGTGGTAAGGGCCTCGGCGGACAGGTTTGTATGTACAGTCATGATGTCTGCCAGACGTTCTTCACTTTCGATGCCGTAAGATTTCATTTTATTTTATTGCATTTATAATTGTTTTATTTCCACAGTTCTGGTACCATGAGACGTTAAAATGGGTAGGGGCACCGAGGGGCCCAGAAAGTTCTGCCGGGTGAGGCTCTGCAGTGTGGTCTGCAGGTGCTACCCAGCAGCACGTGTGAGTCTGCAGCGATGGAAACATGCTGAGCCTGCGCTGTCCACAACGTAATTCTAAGCAGCCACGTGTGGCTCGTGGTGCTCTGCTGGACAGTGTGGACGGGAACATAGTGCGCACAGGTGTAACGCAGAACGAGGAAGGGGAAACCCAGAAGGAAGCAACATCCAATACTCTGTCCAGTGGAAAGACACTGTTCCAGCCCCAGCCGGGCGGCTCAGTGAGTTGGAGTGTTGTCCCACACACCAAAAGGCTCCGGGTTCGATCCCTGGTCAGGGCATGGACAGGAGGCAGCCCTGTTTCTCTCCCTCCTCTCTCTCTCCTCAATAAACACACCCTTGGGTGAGGATTAAAAGCAACAAAAAAAGACAACTGTGCTGGAGCCACAAGATTCTGTTCCTCAAGGGAAGAAATCAGAACAGTTGTTTCTGGGGAGCAGGGTGCTGCTGTTCTTGACCTTAAAAGCACATGGCTGCTGTGTTCTCACGGTACCAGCGCTGACCGCTGGCCGGTGCCATGTCTAGAGACGCTTATCTTGGTGTCCAGCCATGGCAGCTGGTTCATCCTGTCCGCTCTACGGTGTTTTGCCCTGCCAGAGGGGAAGGGTTTTTTTAGTGGCAGGATGTAGAGAGCTGGGGCTCTATTTCTATTAATGTGAGGATTCAGAGATTAGTCTTGCCCAAATTCAGTTTGTCAGCAACTCTTCTATGCAGCCATATAAGATGTTTGCTGTTCATATTTCCAACAGCAAAGAAAAGGGAAAGGAGGAACCAAGAGAGCATCACTGACATGTCAGGGTAGAAAAGGTAAATGGGAAAATGGAGGGCAGTGTACACAACACTGCCAAACAGAAAGCACCACATTCCCAGAGTGCCCATGGTGTTCTACGGACACCCCTTTCCCAAAGTTCATTAAAAAACAAGTTCTTGCCCTAACCGGTTTGGCTCAGTGGATAGAGCGTTGGCCTGAGGACTGAAAGGTCCCAGGTTCGATTCCAGTCAAGAGCATGTACCTTGGTTGCGGGCACATCCCCAGTAGGAGGTGTGCAGGAGGCAGCTGATCAATGTTTCTCTCTCATTGATGTTTCTAGCTGTCTATCCCTCTCCCTCCCTCTCTCTGTAAAAAATAAATAAAATATATTTTTAAAAAAAGTTCTTTAAGAATAAATAAAAAAAAAACAAAACATTTTTATTGATTTCAGAGAGGAAGGGAGAAGGAGAGAGAGAAACATCAGTGATGAGAGAGTCCTTGATTGGTTGCCTCCTGCACGCCCCCTAATGGGGATTGAGCCCGTAACCCCGGCATGTGCCCTTGACCAGAACCGAACCTGGAACCTTCAGTCCACAGGCTGATGTTCTATCCACTGAGCCAAATGGGCTAGGGCCCAAAGTACTTAAAAAAAATAATTATGTATATATATATATATATATATATATATATATATATATATATATATATATATATATATATTTTTTTTTTTTTTTTCCCCCAGAGAGGAGAGAGAGAGAGAGAGAGAGAAACATCAATGATGAGAGAGATGCCCCACACTGGGGATCGAGCCCACAACCCAGGTACATGCCCTGACCGGGGATCGAACTATGACCTCCTGGTTCACAGGTCAATGCTCACTCACTTAGCCACACCGGCTGGGCCCAAAGTAATTTAGAATGCTAAAGGCACTGGTAAGTCCTACAGGTAAGAAACCTGTGTAAACACACTGCAAGGAAACGTTAAGAGAACAGACTTAATAATGTTACAAGTGTAGCACTTATTAATTAAGAGCAAATGCGTACATTATACAGGAACAGATATTTCTCTTCTTATTAATTATTCACTTCATGAGCAGTTTCGGTATTCATTAGGGGATATTAGCACACCCAAGCACATCTGTTGAACTTGACAATTTTAAACAACCTCGTTGTCCCCGAGGCTACTTGTTAAACAACAGAGAGCAGCAGAAGAGAGTCTAGGTGGGTATTTTAGATAACTTCTAAAAAAATGGACTTCAAAAATAGAACTAGGAAGCAGCCTTATAAGGATGCATCACAGTACTAGCCTTCTCTCACGCACTGGTGAGAGGCAGATCACAGGGTGCCATCTACTGCCTTTAAATTCTCCCAGCCTGGTCCCCTACCTCATATAAGCCTTCCACTCGGTCATACCTGACTCTCTCCTAAGAGCACCCTGTACACCCCTCACCCTCCTCTTCACCATGTGACCTTCCTAGTGAAGGCCCACCCCACCCAGGAAGCAGTCCTAACCGCAGCAGCCCTCACTGGCCTCTCTCTCTTAGGAACCCCCCTGCTGACCCATCAATGAAGATTTAGCATCCACAATGTTTTTAAATCTCTCACTTCCAAACAATGGGCTGGAGCTCGCTTGATGCTGGGCGCAGAGGAGGCGCTGCATGCCTTCTCCACAATCCTGTCTGCTCACAGAGCCCACAGTTACAAGACAACATTTACGATCAATCCCCTTTTGTACATCTTATCAATCTGCATGAAGCTTTTTGCTTGCTTCTCCAAACTGAATGAATCTGCAAGGCCACACAAAGGACCTTTATAGCAGCAGATACAGAGTTTTATACGCTTCTGTTACCCATCTGCACCATCAAAGAAGAGAGCCCTTCAAAGCATGCCCCTTCAGTACCCTCGCACACCCGGGGCAGTGAGAGCAGGCACGGGCCCAGCATGTTAATAAGATTAATTGCAGTTGTGATACACATTAAAGGAGTTTCATCTGGGCCTTCCATGACCTCACTTTTCAAACCCCCTGGCTACCAGTCGGCCATACCCTATATGGTTGTACTTGAAAAACTGGGTCGCGTGCCAATAGTCAAACAGCCACTCATTTGTTTGGAGCCAGAAAACAAACTTGGAGGTGGACCAGTCTCCCCAGAGTGCCCCTGCCTGAGGTCCCAACCTCAAGGCTTACCAGATTACACCAGACTTAGAAATCCCAGTTTGACATGTTTTCAAAGGGAGTCAATTAAGATGCTATTCATCTCTGAAAGGTAATACATTTCACAACTGGTTTAACTTTCTTCCAATTCTAGGTGAGCTAGATAACAAAGAAAGCCTATTACAGGCCTCAGAGCCAAGCACATCCCAGTCCAGCCAATCGGCTTGGATCATTAGAGAAAGAATGTGGCCGAAGGTGAGTCAGCACTCTTGCCTCAGCACACCTCTCTCGAGGTCTCAAGAGCAATGAATGCTTAGGTTTTCAAAGTCAGGCATCTTCCCCAGGACTCAGTTTCCCTGATTATTAAGAGCACAAAGGCTCTGGCCACGTAGCTCAGTTGGTTGGAGCATCATCCCAATATGCCAAGGTTGCAGGATCTATTCCCAGTCAACGCACATACAAGTCTGAACCAATAAATGCAGAAATAATGGAACAACAATATTCTCTCTCTCAAATCAGTACACATTTTTAAATGACAGCATTTGGACCTTCAGCAATAAGTTTTCTAATGCTCTATACCATCTGCAACACTACCCTAACTAAGCACCTACAAAGTCAGTCCACTGGGCATTATGAAAATTAATTGGAAAAGTTAAGTACAGAGGATGTGGAGACGCCAGAAGGGAAGCGAGACTGGCACTCCAATGCCAACACGTACACGATGCCCACCCTAAACTAGATGAAAGCATCTCATAGCCCCAGGCTCTGCAGGCCACACGGCAGCCGCCCAAGTCTCTGGCTACAGCAATTACAGCTGTGACTCTGGAGCCACAGCCCCCTAATTCAGATTAGCTCCAGGACAGGCGAGGCTATGACCAAGGTCAGAGTTTGAAGGTCAGGCCCACCGTCTCCTTTATGGACCCTTGGAACCTTTGAACCTGGGCAATAAGGGGCTTTCCGGAGAAAGGAAATGAGCAGGCTCATTTGGAGGTGAGCCAGACAGGAAGCGCCAAGGAGCAACCAGGAGGAGGCAGGTGGGACCCATCTGGGCAAACTCAGCAGGCTCTGGGCTGCCCCAGCTCCACCGACAGCAGGAATCTGAAAGTCAGGGCAGAGGCTTGCAACAAACTGACGCACCACCTTGCCAGCTGAAACCTAATTTGATCAAAGGGCAGTCTCAGGAAAATTAGAAATGTCTGTAGACCAGCACTCCAAGAAAAATGATCAAAAGCAAGCTGCTCCGATTCTTTGATGTCTTCTTCTTTGCCAATTAAAACATGGAGTCTAGGATGCCACCACATAATAAAAGAGCTAATAGCGCCTTAGGCTCTATATTTTCAGGCAACACAGGGTTTAAAAGTGTAGACGACAGCTTACTTGTTCAGGGTGACAATGTCCAGGGTCACATTTAAACTGAGGCCTGGATTTGTAAATCCTCAAATCTCCCTCACCACAGCCTCACCAACGCACTAGTCCAAACACATGCGTGCCGCCCTCTCCTACCATCTGAGGTCCAGGGATGGCACCACAGGCGTAGACAGAGAAGAGGCAGCCTTTCTGAGCCAAATGTCCAGACCATGAACCTTTTGCTTTTTCTTTTAAACAGACCAACATGAAAGTATGAAGAGGGGCACAAGAAGTTAAACTGTTTTATATCACGCTTGTTCCCATTAATCCAATCTGCCCCCTCTTCCTGAATTCTCCTCCTCTCCGGGCCCACACACCACTCGAGATGGCTCTTTAGATTAAGTCTATTCCTAGCCTTTAAAAGGCATAGCTGGAGTACCAAGCGTACAAGGACTCGTTCTTCTGCCACAGGCAACGTGACCAAGAACCAAGGGAGACACGGCCAGCTGCCCTCCAGGCCAGATGCAGAGAATGGCGCAGGGAGAACGCTTGCACCCCAGCTCCGCCCTAGTGGCCATTTCTTTCCCAGGTGCAGCCCCGGGGGTGGGGTTTATCTGAGGAAACCCGTCCTGCTTCCTACCAAGGTGAAAGCACTCTGGAGTAATTAAAAGATATGTTAGAGCAATTCAAATAAAAATCAGGTGGATCAGGACCTGAGAGCTGCCCATAAGCAATTTCTAAAGATCCTCTTTTCTATAGAAATCCTCTCCTGCCCTCCAGCTTCGCTGTAGATGGGGTGAGAAACACAAAAGTCACCGTCGGGCACGTGGTTGCTCACTCTGAGGCTTGGGGTGAGTCAGGCGACAAACAAAGAAAGACCAGCAGGAGAGAGACCCAGGAGGCAGACCCGCTGCTGGCAGAACTGCAAGGACCTGGCACCCCTGGCCCACCTCTCCCACCTCCCTGAACCCAGTCAGGGGCTCGCTCCCCGGCCCAGACCTTGGAGGGTTCAGGCAGTGCCCAAAACAAACACTTGAACTTTATACTTAGAAGAGGGGAAAAATATCTTTCCAGCCCACCTCCCCCATTGGGCTTCCCTTTCCTTTCTGGCCTCTCCTCCACAACCAGGACGGGCAGAACTAGCCAGCCCAGATCCCTGGGAGGAAGGTGACCGCCGCTGCTCTACGTGAGCCTCCCCGTGGCCAGGTTCTATACCGCCACACCCTTCACAACTGACTCACCATCCTCACAAGACTGGGTGTTACCATCATCTGCTCTGTGAATAGGAAAATGAGGCTTAGCAGGACTGATGTGCCCAAGGGCCTGCAGGTAGGTCAAAGGCTGAGTGAGGGTGGTCAGTCTGTCGCACTCAAAGCCAGTTAAGCCAAGAAAGCAGGAGGAGGAAGAAGCTTGGATAAGAACAGTGAAAGCTGCCCAGACCCTCGGGTGCGGGCATGGCTGGCTTTTGGAGGCTAAGTTGTTTTGATGTACGGTATTCAACCTGAATTTTGGAGGGTGAATTACTAATCACACCAGGTCCACAGAGAATTAGTGTAACAATTAGCAAGTGAATGCCCAGCATTAAGGAAATAGATAAATACATTCACATCTTAAAAGGGTCTGTAGCCCTAGCTGGTTTGGCTCAGTGGAGAGAGCATCTGGTCTGCGTGGACTTAAGGATCCCGGGTTCAATTCTGGTCAAGGGTCTGGGTTGTGGGCTCGATCCCCAGTAGGGGGCTTGCAGGAGGCTGCCAATCAATAATTCTCTCTTAGCCCTAACTGGTTTGGCTCAGTGGATAGAGTGTCGGCCTGCAGACTCAAGGGTCCCAGGGTCGATTCCTGTCGAGGGCGTGTACCTTGATTGCAAGCACATCTCCAGTGGGGAGTGTGCAGGAGGCAGCTGATCAGTTTCTAACTCTATCCCTCTCTCTTCCTCTCTGTGAAAAATCAATAAAATATATCAAAAAATAAATAATAATTCTCTCTCATCATTGATGTTTCTCTCTCCCTCTCCCTTCCTCTCTGAAATCAATAAAAAAATACATTTTTTTAAAAAAGGTGGGGCCTGCACGGGAGCTGTTTATGTGAAGCCTACAGGAGAGGTGGGGTTTGCTGCTGTTGTTTTAAGAATATATTTTTATTGATTGCGGAGAGGAAGGGAGGAGTGAGGGGTAGAAACATCCGTGATGACAGAGCATAACTGACCAACTCCCCCTGCAATGCTCCGCGCTGCGGACCCTGCATGGGCCCGGCCGGGAATCGAACCATGACCTCCTGGTTCATGGGTCAACGCTCAACCACTGGGCCACGCCAGCTGGGCCCGAAGGGATTTTTAACTGGGAAAAAAAATCCAAGGAGGAACTGTGTATCTAATATGATAAACTGTGCCAAAAGACTAGAACTATTCCCAAATGCTAATGGTGTTTATGCCTGACTGGAGAGATTGAAATGGTGTTTTTCTTTTTTTTCTGTACCAAACTTCCCCTGTCTGTATGACTGTGAATCAGGAAAAAAGTAAAATCTAGGGGGGGAGGAGGAGACTTTCATGTATAAAAAAAAATTTTAAACAACAGCCTTAGAAACAAAAGTAAACACAAAGCCATTCAGCACTTTGCCAGGATAACTGAACACCCTTTGATGTGCCGCCTGTACCTCCAGGGGGGGGGCCACCCCCACTGATAAACAATGCTAACATTGAGAACAGAAGAGTTGAGGTGGCAAAGTTATACTTCTCCTCCACACTGACAGCCAATGGCACTTAGAAAGCAAACCAGAGAGAGATCTCCGAGGCAAAGCAGGCCCTTGTCATGTGGGAAATAAAAGTCTCTTTTTCTTTTGTTAAAATCATACTGCTATTGCCAACAACTGCCAGAAGGAAAGGTAGGTTTTTAAAATATCGTGTCAGTTCACCAATGTATAGGTAACAGCTACCCTACAGCTGTCCTGGAAACTGATCTGCCAGTAATTTTTTTTGAGGGGGGGTGACCTACACAATTCACATTTTCTTTGTTGTACAAGAGTGTTTGTGTTGCTGGTTTAACCTGAGGGTTCACACACCCTCCAGCTCGCTTTCCTCCTCGTGTGCATAGGAAGTCCAAGGGCCGGAGGAAGTGCCCTCGCGCCCCACCTTTCCTCAGTGCTGTGGGTCACTGACCCGGCCAGCACCACCCCCACAACCGGGCCAGGCCAGGTCAGTCCCGCCCGTGACGTGGCAGGGCATGGGCAAGAAGAGGGGCAGCTCAGCTGGGGAGTGTAAGAGTAAAACCTGATTTGCTTAATGTCTCAAACATGTTAGCACTAGGGGTCTGACACAAACATGTGGATCAACATTGTTCACAGTTGTACTTCACTAAACTGAAGATCTGGACGGGAAGCAAGTAGCAGACACTCAAAGAGGAGGGTCAACACACAGTACACCTCACAGGATGTGCGCCTACTTGGAGCTGCATCTGCAGCCCCACACGGGCGTCGTCTGGAACAGCAGTGTCCTAAGGGCTTGGGGTATCTAAGGAAGCCTGAAGGCAAGGTCTCCATCCCATTTTACAAATTCTGGGAGATAGCCCTCGCTCAAAACTGTGAATGTTTAGACCACCAATTCCGCTGGCCAGGGACTTTTTCATGAAGTCCTCTAACCTGTATGACAAAATTTTAAAAATAGCCCCTTAAATAAGGTGACCAGATGTCCCGCTTTTGGCGGGACAGTCCCCATTTTTAACAGTTTGTCCCGCATCCCGCGGCGTTTTAAAAAAGCCCTGATTACTCTTTGTAATATTTTAACTAATAATAAAAAAAGAAAGAAAAAAAAGAACCCCACGCCCCAACCCCCGGTCAATGGTGTACCTCTTTAAATCTGGTTACCTTACACTTAAAGAATGTCCTAGAAAAGAACTGAGGATATTTCAAGTTGAAAGGTATTTGTTCCCTAAGGTTACTCGGGCCACATTGTTTTGACTCCTGATTATAAAATCAATTCCAGGTGTAACGCAAGTTTTTGCAAGTTTTTCTAGAGTATGTGTGGCATGTAAAATTCTTTCAACTTAAGAAGTTACTTCCTCAGGAACAATTTTTTTTCTCCCAAAAGATCAAAATTAAAATAATCAACTACCAAGTCCCACTCTGCTGAGAACCACCCCAATCACCAAGTTTTCTGAGGCTCCCACCTGAATTAAGAACAAAGGGACTGGTAAGCGCCCAGGTTGGCTGGGTGGTATCTGCTTTACTGATGAGGAAATGGAGGCCAGATACTGGTCAGGTCATTCAACAATGGTTAGAGCTCATGTGACCGCCCCAAGAGCCCTTGAGATAGAAAGCTTAACCCCATTGCACAGGTGCCTAAACCAAGGCCAACATCACAGAAGTAGAATGTGAACATGAGGCCTGGCCCTTTCTACTCATACCCAACGGCCTCTAGAGCCCAGGAGGAAAATCTGTTGTTGCCAATGAGCTGTGTGACCTCGGGGAAGTATATAACAGGTGTCATTTATTTTTCCTCTTAACAGAAAAGGAAGGCTTCCTCTCCCCACCCATTAGTCGCCCTCGCCTACAAGGATCTGACCAGTAAGCCTGGAAGGAGAAAGGAGGCATGCAGGCACAGCCAGCCCCTCCCTCCATCCTCACATGGGCCCTGACCCTGTAGGGGGGCCAGCCCCAGGGCAGCACTGGAGGTTAATCTCACTCAGGAAGGCCACATTCTCCTACCAGCTTTGTCTGTTACCAGCAATAAAAGTAAACTTTGCTGTCCATGTTCCTTGCTCCTGACTTCTCCACTGACTCAAACCCAGGCAGGGAAACAGTCAACCTGGTCCTCCCTGAGCACCCTAGCACCTGTAAAAGGAAAACGTCTCTCAGACAGAAACTCTGTTATCCAAAATAGAGCTCATCGTTAGTGTCGGTAGCTAGTATTAATAAAGGGAGGGAGCAGAGGGAATCGGGTACCACTGAGCCTGAGGAACCAGGGAGCTGAACAGACACGGGGCCTGTTCACTAGGAAGCCATGTCACTCACAGGCTCCCCAGGAGGCTGCTGTATCCGGACTAATCCCGCTTGGACAGGAAGAATGTCACCAGTTATTACCAGGGGAGAAATAAAGACAGCAGGAGGAATTCCTGCATATGCCCAGTGGGAGCCAAGATGGTGCCCAGGAGGTCCTCCTATGGGGCATGGGCTGTAGGAACTAAGACAGTGACCATAAAGGGTAGAGCCTCACCTGAGTGAAGGACTAGATAAGGGACACAGGACCCAGAAGATGTTGGAAATGCACTGAGTAGGGGGAGCATCCAACTTGCAAGCCCATTAAGGACTGGGAAGTGGATTGGTTAGTCTGAAAAAGCGCTTGGTCCCTCCCAAGTCCAGGATAAGTTTGCGCTTGCCCCATTGGCTGTTCTCTCTCAATAGCAGCCATGTGGCCCCTAGCAGCCGCCTGCCTGAGCAGAGGGGGAGCAGATGGGAACGGAGGCTGGACAGGACTGAACCTCTGAAGCAAGGGCACAGAGTCTCTGGATTGTGGTCCTCCTTCTGGGCTTAATGAAGACAAGACTGGACTACTTTCACAGCAGGACTGAGACGTGAGCCATCAGAAACCTGGGCACAGTCTTCCACTTCAACCAACAAATCCTGACGGCTAACCCTCATCCTCCTATTTGTGGGTCCCTCAAATGCTTTCCTTGCGACTCTGTCAAAGGGCCTCATTCTCCACCAGCAACATGATGACTCCCTTCTCTTAAGGAACTTGTAATAGAAAGAACACGCACACACAAAACTGAAAACCATTTTCAGACATTAACAAATGGAAACTGTTAACAAGCACACCTACTTTCACAAAAATAAATGTTCCCCAACTGAGGCAGGTACACATTTTTGAAAGCACAGATACGGTTTTAAAAAACAAAAACATGCCTTAGAAATGCCCAAGGCCATTTGTCTAGGGCTCAGGCGAGGAAAGACTGGTGGTGGCTGCCCCAGGAGAAACATCCATCTGTCTTCTAGACCAAGGGCTTCTGCATCCACACCTGTCAACACTTCCCAGCCACTCCCATCTCAACCAATGTCTCTCCCACTCCCTTTCTGTTCCCAATTCCTTAATTTTCTCGAGAAAATACTGTCTCTTTGTGTACACCACTAACAAACTATTTTCCTTTCTTTCTGTCTAGAAATGGGTCAGTTTTGGCATTCAATAAGTATTTGTTAAGTACCTAAATATTTGGCACTGGGCTAAGAGCACAGGTTCTGCCCTTCAGGGCAACAGTGGGACAGGAAAAGGTGCTAAATGGAGGATAAAGTAACAGGTGGTACAGAGGGAGCACAGCAGAGAGAAAGGCGCCCTGGATGAGGTGAGAGCTAGGCTAGAACCTGCCTCAGATACCTGTAAATTCTTCTGTGAAAGATAAAGTCAT